>JBBPCY010126923.1:0-17054 GCA_037974405.1 Brachyalestes nurse | reverse complement strand
AAAGTGCCAGAAAGGCCTCGGACCTCAGAGGGTTAAGGCAAAGGGATTCCCAACCAAGTATTGAAGACTGACATATCATTTTGAAAGTACTATATTTTGATTGATTTGATGTGATCCTAATTTCTTTTTTTTTTCTGCAACAACTGAGAAGTAAATGGGGATGTCTTCACAGTATTCTAATTTTTTGAATCTATAATTTATGAAAGTGTAACGTTTTGAATGGAATTATGGAAATAAATCAACTTTTCAATGATATTCTATATTTTTTTGGTGTACACTTCAGTAATAACTGTCTTGTTTTGTGTTACTGTAAACTCCAAGCCTAAGGTTTAGAAGCAGCCCTAACGTTGTAAAAAATAAATAAATATAAGTGTAGGAGGAGTTGGAATTTGTTTTTGTGGCATTGATTGTCATAAATAGTCCTCTTTTGCCTTTGTTGCTAAAATGATAAAAATAAATACATTCCTTGAAACAATTTCAGATTCAAGGTGAATTTATATGAATTATTAATTATAATAGTAGTGTCATATTTATGTTGTTAAAATGTTTAATTTGGGCTTCATTTTGAGCTAATCAATTACATTGACTGACCATTTTAACCAAGGATGCCAATAGTTATGCACCTGACTGTATAGCTTAACACAGGCACTGGACTTTAAACCTAAAACCTGCATGCCATTACTCTGGCTATCTCAGAGGAGAACACAGGACTTCTAATTGACTTATTCATGCTCTGCCCACGCATGCAATCTTTTATATCATGATGTGAACATTGTGATGCTGAACGCGCTTTACAGAACACGAGGAAAATCCTGTTCATCCTAATGAGGAATTGTTGTACACAACTCAGTATTGGTCAAAATGCTTTCTCCAATGTAAATGGACCAACTGGTTATTGTTGTATGCTAGTGCTTATGTTACCAGAATGGCAAATTTGTCGTTGTCAGCTCTAGCCTGACTAGTTTAAATTAGTAACAACAACATAGTCCAGTTAAATAGTGTTTTTTGACTGGGGATCATTTGTTTCTTTGCTTTTTGTGTGTTGGGTGTCAGTTTTCTCCCCAATATAGTACCCTAATCCACCCACAAGCTAGGAATCACATGATACTACAAGTGAAGGCTACCACATGCTTCCTCCGAGTCATCCAAAGATCAACCACATCTTTTTTTAAATGCCACAGTCTAATTGGACAGACAAAAGGAGCTTCGAATTTTATTACGACAGCTAACGTTGGCTGTTGAGTAGCATTGCACTGAGTGGTGGGGGGTTAGGGAGAGCCATCCTACCCACCTTTGTCATGGATGGTTGTGGAATAGGGCCAACGCTTGGACAGTTGTGCTACTTAGGAACCTGTAGCATAGGGTTTTAAACATAAAATGTGATGTGGCAACTCTAAACAAAGATTGCTTCAGTTTCTCATTCGGCTGAAATGGGTTTTGCTGACATTCTGTAAACCTCACTCCAACAGCAGGACACACCTCCGCTCTGTTTTTACAACATGCTACAACCACAGCACTCAGCGTGAGACACTGCGTCGGTTTTAGAAATAACAAATTATCTTGGCAATGGTCTGGTTGACATTAGACATTGAGGTTAATTGAGAAATACTCTTTCATACTGCAAGAAATGAAGCTTTTCTCATTTAAGGACGGTGTTTCTGTAGGTCAAGTCTTTTGTCATCAGCATTCTATGAGGTTGCATTGCAGATATATTATGAATGAAGGAGAGAATGGGCCTGGAAGCTGAGTTGGACAGGGCCTGGGAAAAGAGAAGCAGATGGCTTTGAATTTGTTAGGCCACTTAAATGCCAAAGGAGTCAAGGCAGATCCCCAGTCTGACTCACATGCAGCAAGACAATAACCTGCATTATCTCCATGGCTGCAATTAGTAAGTAACAATTAAGATTTTCACTGCATAGTTAATGCTATCTCTGAGCAACATGTTAACAGATGTCATGCCGGAGCAGAAACAATAGTTTAGTAGACTTTTTTAAAAAAAATCAGTTTTCTCCTGTAAGGCAGAAGGTTAGATACGTTCCAGTGCAACTGCACAATTGGAGCTGCAGAACAAGTCTCGAGAACATTTCTCCAGACCTCATTTCACACGATTTGAGCTGAATATAGATAATTAACTATATTGCAATGCTCACACTTCTTTTACACTTAACAGCTCTAGACCTTTAGGGGCTTGCTTTTTGGTGGTGGTAGAAATTTTACCTCTGAGATTTCATGCTTGCTGAAGACGTATGTGTATGATCAGTTTTGATCTTTTGAAATTCAATCACAGGCTGCAAAGGCTATTAGTATAGATTTATATGTGGGTTTATGCTCAGATGTTATGACTCATCACCCACCTACAGGAATGTGTAAAGAAACTGAATAAATATTAAAATACTGAATAAATATTAAAGACTCTTCATTATACACAAATAGAAACAAAAAGTGTTGAGAACACTTCAGTGAATGAAACAAACCCTAACTGAAATGAGAAGTGGGAAAACGTTAAAGAACCAACACATCATGTTAAGTTCCCCACCCATTCAAGGAATCCTAGAACCCTGAAACCAAGAACTCTGTAGGAACTTCAGTTATGTCATATGTTGGGTGAAAATTGTGCAAGCAGGCACACATAGGGAAGGGTGTTGTGGTATTTCTGTGAGACCAGAATTCTTCTTGATGCTTACACATCACTATTGTTATTGTTTTATATCACCATAGTGCAGAAACATTGGATTAAGGGACACCACTGCTGTGAGGAGAGATTATAGACTAATGTATGCCAAAAAATCTAAAAAATCTACCGGGGGTGTGGGGCACTTATTTTTTCACATGTTTTCCCAAATATGTTGTTTGTCTACAAAACTGATCTGGTCTCAGCTTTCTCTGTGTTATGGAAGTATTAGAGGAGAAGACTTTTTTCGGTCATGTTGGCAAAGGAAGGATGCACAAAGTCCAAAAGTGTTTTTGTTATCATCTTTTTATTTTTTTATTGCATGACTTTTACTTCAGGATCAGATTCACAATGATGTAAGATCCAATGAGACTGCACAACTCTCTTGATATCACACTTAAGATTATAAGTGTATGAGTGTAGCTGTGTTTGCCATATATGTGACACTGGCTAATGCAGGGTAGACCAGCATATTACATGTACACGCATTTGCACTGAGGTTGTGTAAAGCAGAGGAACAATTCTTTTTTTTTATTTGGAAAGGAGTGTGAATGGAATGACACCAGATGGGAGAGAGTTAAAATTAGCACATGGGGTGTCAATAATCCATGGACGTATGGCAATGACAGGCCCTCCATCTGTAGCTCTGAATTAAACTCATGCTGGGATGTGGAAAATGGCATGTCAGACATAAAATTACCTCAAACACTTCTGCTCTAATAAAAGAAGGCAAACAGTCATAACCAGCATTACAAAGGTTTTCAGAGTGGTATATTATGCAAAAAACTGAAAAAGGGTTGTGCAGAGGTAACTTCATGCAGATATACCAAGCATCATTATCTCTTTAAAAAGTATTTCTTTCTATAGCATGTGGCTATATTTCTCTCAAATGTGAGGAGAAAAGGCATCCTGGGTTTTCGCTCCTAAACAGATGGCTGGGCCAATCTTAATACATACACAATCTTAAATCGTTAATACATTTACTGAATGGCTAAAGTCTAATGAATTCTGTAATTTCATCTGGATCACTGAATCCACTAATGTTTTGTTGCCATGGGACCATAGTGACGTATGTATGTACATAAAGTTTTACAAGTAAAAATTGATGGATTATGGGGAGAGAATTAAAGTAATCCCTCGGTTTTATGCAGATCGGGACTCGCGGATTCAGTCACATGGTGATTTTTTTGAGAACCGAACTCTCCACAATATGCGGAAATCTCCACAATAATGCGGAAACTGCAAATATTCTCGCAATTTTTTTGTTGCTTTTTTCGTGGCAATGTTTTTTTTTCCCGCATTTTAGTTCTCTCCCTTTGTCTTTCTGTCTCTCTCTCTCTCTTTGGGAAAGTCCAGAACGACCGTTCTGCCGCGCTGAATTTAAATCTCTCTCTCTCTCTCTCTCTCTCTCTATCTCTCTCTCCCTCCCTCTCCCTTTCTCTCTCTCTGTCAGCCCGAGACGGCCGTTCTGGACTTCTCCAGAATGCATAGATTACATTTTCGTTAAGGGTAAATTGTTAAGCTGAATTTTAAATGAAATTAAAGTGTTCTGGGAGCATGTTTGGGGCATATTTAGGGTTTACACTACAAAAAATAGGTATTTCTAGGCATTTATTGTGGAACTTAACCCTCGCGAAAAGCGGGGGATTACTGTACACTGTTTTTAGAGCATAACTATTTTTTTCTTTTTGACCTTTGGGACATGAAGGCCAAAAAGGCCCCTTTTACATTACTGCCTCAAAAGCAATATTTAGTGACTTAACTAGCTAACCAACATAAGCATTATTGTTTTGGATGTTATTGCCTCAGCTAATAATACTAATTATGATCATGCCATTAAATAAATATGAAGTTAATATAAACTACATTAGTATTTAATTAATGGACAAAATTGACATTTTAAATGTTTCTATTTTGCTTTCATTTGTGCTTTGTCAAGTGAAGTTTATTCACTTGAAGTGGAGTCAGCAAGACATAAAACTAAAGGCATTAATATTCTTTTGAAATACAACCTTTGTTGTGTTGCACTTCGATTAATAACACAGAACAGTTTTTTTAAGACTCACAATGATTTCAACCTATAAATTATACATTCTGTAGGACATTCACCTGGAGATCTTCTTGCTAGAGACAAAGGCAAGCGGCCTCTTTTAAAAATATATATTTTTGTGTTATAAATACAAAACAGTCTGCTTCTCCAGTTTATTTCCCCTAACAGTGTGTAGGTTTATGCATTGTTGTCTTGTACACTATAGGCAATTTTAGAGGGGATGAGGGGGAATGCCATCCTCCTTGTTAGCAAAATGACCAAAAAACATCCCTCTTGTTAACCTACTTCAATGAAAGCATCCCCCTTGTTAACCTGCGATAAACTGTGCCAGTGAATTTGAACTGGCGCGTGCCTGTGAATTGAAAAAGTAGATCCACCCAAACAACAATATTTGTATGCCCCCCGCACACAAGCAGTTTGGCATTGAAGTTAATGGACATTATTTTCAAGGGAGGTGTTTTCCCCATTTACCCAATTCTCCCTACTTATTATCACACTTACAACTGAGAAACAGGAATTATCAACGCCTAAATTAAAATGTTATAGTTGTGGTAATGTTTTTTCATGTATCAAAAACAATTTTTGCGTTTTTATATACCTTTATTTTACAGATGATGTGGCAGTTCACTGATATTACAATGAAAGCACACCATTTTTCATTCACTAGATGGCAATGTTCACCCACCATTCACATGCTTTACACCATACAGCTTTAACATTAAAATCACCTGTGTAGGTCCCCCTTGTGCTGCCAAAACAGCTCTAAACCAACAGGGCACGGACTAAACAAGACCTGTTAAGGTGTGCAGCAGATCCTTTGAGGCAATGTAGGGCCTCCATGGATCAGACTTGTTTATCCAGCACATCCCACAGCTGCTCAGTCAAAATGAGACATGGGGAATTTAGAGACCAACTCAACACCTTGAACTCTTTGTCATGTTCTTGAAACCCTTCCTAAATAGTTTTTGGAGAGTGGCAATATACATGATCCTGCTGAAAGAGAGCACCTGCCATTAGAGGATGTTCTGGCCAAGAAGGGTCTGTAGTAATGGTTAGGTTGGGGGTATGTGCCAAAATAACATCCAGATGAATGCCACAAGCCGACTTTTCCCAGCAGAATGTTGCTCAGAGCATCACACTGCCTCTGCCAGCTTGGCTTCTTCCCATAGTGCATCCTGGTACCATTTCATGTCCAAGCAAGTGATGCTCATACACCTAACTGCCCACTTGATGTGAAAGAAAACTTGATTCCTCAGACTAGACCACCTTCTGCAGTCGCTCCAGTTCTGGTCCAGTTCTGACACGCATGTGCCCATTGTAGGGACTTTTGGTCGTGAACAGGGATCCATATGAGCACTGTGATGATATACGATTATGCAGTCCAATACTCAGCATAATCATACCCAGAATTACTTTTTTCAGCACTTTGTGCTACATTATAATTCTTGTGAGATCTGATCAGACAATATAGTCCTCTCTCCTCACACACATCAGTGAACCTTGGACCCCCACAACCATGTCACCAGTTTACAAGGGGTCCTTCCAGTACTACTTTTGCTTTAGCTTTAGCTACTTTAGCTACTAGCCACTGCATACCAGGAACATCCTTCAAGACCTGACATTTAAGATATGCTCTGTCCAAGTTTACTAAAGTTCACAAAAGAAAAGCTTTCATTTCATCACCCCTGTTTATCACTTGTTTGAAAAGTACTTTGAGCTGCTACTTGTATGAGAAGCACGCTATAAAGAAAGCAATTATTACAGAGTTAGGGGTTAGTATTAGGTTCAGGATTAGGTTAGGTTCTGTGTTGAGATTTCATGTCTGCTACCTGACCCAAGCTGGATAGGGCCCAACAAAACATCAAGGTGAGGGTAAAGTACAGTTTTGGGTAAGGGTGAGGTTTGGATTAGGGTCAGTGTAAGGATTTACTTTAGATTTTGGGGAAATGTAAAATTCTGAAAAGCTAAAGTGATTAACTTGCATTAAAGGCAAAGTAATTTAAAAAGCATTTACTTTGCTCTATACATATAATGCCATATATAATGTACCACAACACACATTGCATTTACTTTATTATAAGCTGACTTGGTAAACTTTATTATAAGCCGACTAGGTAAACATATTAAGACATGTAAGAACAACGTACACATTTTATATGTCGTTTACACAGAAACCTACACACTCTCATTTTATCCCTGAATCATATCCACAGTATGCCCAAATGTTTGTAGACACCTGCTCATCCAGCAAGATCACTTGTCAGACTACATGTCATGTGAATGTTTTAAAATGTCCATGCACACTGAAACTTGCTTTCATTTTCACAACACATATGCAACAGCATAAACACAAATGAAGGATTGGATTGGAGTTCTATTGGTTATGACTGGTTATGAATGTGGATATCCTACAACATGAAGCAGCTCATAAATAACTGTAGGCACATGTCACCGTACATCAAAACCCTAATTAGAATCTTCTATCACATTTTATCATGACTGGTCCTTACAATTTACTGGTAGCAGGTTCAAGGATGAATGTGCTTTAGTATGGCCATTATTTATTTCACTACATCTTACTGATGTATAGTTCCAAACACCTCCAAAAGTACATGCTTTGTTATTTTCTAAACTTTAGTACATCGTTGTTGTTATTTGCTGAGTTTAACATATTAAAAATATAACACAGGCTCATCCAAACGTTTTTTATATTCACACACACACACACACACACACACACACACACGCACAATGCTTTACACTGATTTTACTTGCCAATATGTTTGTATTGCAAATGGGGCTTCTATTTACGGTCTCAGTGAATACCTTCAAGCTTCCTTCATGAATTGTGTTGAACTGTTATGGCTGCTGCCTGTAGTGTTAAAAGTCTTATGAAATGTGCTGCCTACATCCATGTTGAGGTCCTGCAGTTTCCCCCACATAGCCTGAGGGATGTCCTTTACAACTTGCTGTGCTGTAGCACTACGTGACAAGCCAGTTCCTGAACAGGTTAGTCTGCACATATATCTTTTCAACGTGCGCATGAGCTCCTCGGTGAAGCATTGCAGGGCTCTGAGCTCATTAAGGAGGTAAAAAAAAACTTAAAAAGAAAACACTTCCTTGTTCTCTTGTTCTTTAGAGTCTTTTCAATAGCACACTCTGTGAAAACAGTGGCAGTCCTTCTTTAATACCAGTACAAATCCTTCCTCTCCATCATCTGTACTCCTGCAACAGAAACCAGACAAAAATATTGGAAGCAAATGTGCATTAAACAAATGGAAACCTTTAAATTATCCTTTTAATTATACACTCTAAAATGTATTATTAAGCAATTTATGTGGAAAACAATGCAATACTGTGTGAAATTATTATTCAATTAAACATTTAACGAAAGAAGAATGTTTTAAATGGTTTTCACACTCATATCTAACTCACAAAGTGTAAATATGGAAACTAAGCAATAAAAACTTTAAAATGTAAATGTTAAACGTACTGTTTAAATTTACTGCATTTGTGTTTCAGTCTGGACTGCTTTTTAAATGAGGCCCACTACTGGGCAGCCAGTCAAAACAGCACTTTACATTTAAAAATACAAGGGGACAAAATTGGTTCTTTGTGAAGCTACTGAAGAACAACCTTTGGTTCTTTAAAGAGCCGTTTACTGGATAATTTCTCTGAAAAAGTCAGTTGGAACCATTCAGTGGAAAGTGAAACAGAATTTTCTTTCCAAGTGAAAAAGAGAGTCAGGAAGCTAGAAGACTGTTTTCACTCAGTGATGGTGGTGGTGGCAGGAGTGGGGAGTATTACTGGCTGTTGTTATTCTTGATGGTGTACAGTGATCAATAATCAGTAGATCAGTATTTTTGAGCAGGATGCTTTGAGCAAAGAGAAAAAGTTGCCCTTATAATATGATATGATGTTAAATATGTCTTTTCATGAAACCCAAAAATGTGTAAATTCTCTAGTACCAGAGTCAAGGCTGTGATGGGGTGTCATCTGATCTCCGAACCCTGGATGCCTCGCCCAGCCTGGCATGAACTCCTGTTTGGAGGAGCTAACCATGACAGTGCCCAGGTCAGGGCGGTCACTGTGGAGCAGATTCAATAGGGAATTACTGTACTGATGATTAGGCACCACCAAACCCTCAGCAGACGCAGCAGAGGGATACACCATGGGAGGCAACACCAAGCTGGCACCCTGCCGGGGACCACCAGACCATATGGTGGAGCTTTCTGCAGGAGGAACCAGTGACAGATGAGGGTTCCCCTGTGGGTCTTCGTGTCTGCCAAGCTGGATTCGTTCTGGAGGATATGTGGATTTGAGGAGTGGAGGTGACTGCATGTCCCAGTTGCTGGATCCTTGCTGCTCTGCAATATGTTGGAGCAGAATTTCAGTACAGTCAACACATTTCTTTTCATTTTGCTTATTTGTGTATTTGGTTTGTGTTTACATTGAAAAACTGCCATGCACTGAATTTACTTGATTCAAACGTGTACTTCGTTTCCACATGAATTAAATGATTAAACTGACAGTGACATTATTACATAAACACAACGTATTTTTTCATATGTTAATCACATTTTTTGCACACATTTGAATCATGCAACTTCATGGCATCAACTTTTCAGTGTATATAACACATAACGCTCTTGTCGTTTTGTTACCAGTTTTGATAGATTTTCGGATTCTCTTGCTTTTAATTCCTTCTCCCTTCGGTTTGGTGATTTGGCTCAAGGCACGAGAAAAATGTGCGTCCACCATGCTGTTAATGTCTCCCTGGAAGTAGGTGTAGAGGAGACTGCTGGATTGCTGCTCTGCCTTGCCCTCCTGTGCATTCCCTTCATCCTGCTCCATTTCTGAACCAGCAAAAAAGCCAGGACACAGTCACCAGCTGCCCTTATAAGATGGCAATAATTCCTCTCAACCCATTTATCATATAACATAGATACGTCCAAAATTTTAAACTTATCTTCAGAAGAGCAGAATGTTTAGGCATTTCATTCCTTTTACTGCATTTGTCATCAATAAAAATAATAGAAGTTATATCCAGGTAGACATAGTCACAGTTTCTGCATTTTAAGTTTTTTTTTTTTTTCACGCCAGTTAACCATGATCAGGTTCCCGTACTAATAAAGTTTCACAAATTGGGATTGTCAAAACTGCCTCTGAGACATTGAACTGCTGCTAATGCAGGTCCATTCATCTGCTGAGCAAGTTTACACACTTAGATCAGAGCACTAATGACTGACAACTCTATCACAGTTATCAGTATTGAACTCAATCAGTATTGAGTCAATAATGGGTCCTGTAATCTTCTGACAAGACAGCCAATGCTTAAATGGTTACGCTACTTGGGAGTCAACATACTTTCAGAGGAGGTTCTGGTTGCAAGAAAATGGGAGTGACTATACAGTCACATTAAAAAGAAAACAAAAAACCTCAAGCCGTAGCCCAAGTTATAGTAGACGTCGTGTTGTTTAACAGGTAACACTTTTTAAAACATTTTCTGCAATGAAACACCATGTGATGGTTTATCCACCAATTCAGAAGTCATACATTTTGTAGTTCTAAGATCTTTGTCTATGGCAATTTTATTTAAAACTATTTTTAAACCATTTATTTAAATGTAGTTTTATCAGTATAATACTGTATTATTAAGATTCGTTTAAACACCCCTGATGACTGTCTACCTGAACTATGTGTTGGATGGTAACTATGAACACATGGAGAAAATGCCAAAGCTAACACACCTGAGATTTAATTTAACAAAAGAAAAAATCACTGAGACTTCGATTAACATTTGTAAATAACTTTACAATAGATTAAAATAACACAACTATGGCATTTTAGAGGAGAGGAATAGAAACTGGAACCTGCAGGCGCTTGATATTCCTTCTTTATAAGCTGTATGATGTAACCTGCACTCTAAACTACGCAACCAGTTTTAATAATAATAATAATAATAATAATAATAATAAGTTACATTTATATAGCACCTTTCACAAACCCAAGGTCGCTTTACATAGCAATGAAAATAATTAATAAATAAAAATAAAATCAAATAACATTTATAAAATAAAATTTATAAAATACATTTTGTGTTATTATGACAAAATATCACCTATGGGGCACATTATATTTTAGGTCTCATACGAAGTGATATGTGAATGAATTCAAGCAGAAAATCCCAAAACCCACAAAAATATAGCTGTAATTTGTAACGGATTCAGAGAGAATTTAAAATTTAGTGTATTAATAAGCGTATTTAGTGTAATAACTTGGTTTGATATTTAAATGAACCTTTCTTTTGTCAGTGTTCTTTAAAACAAAATAAGATAGATAATCATACAGGCTATAATGTGTTTTGTTTTTTTGTTTTTTTAAGAAACTCTAATGTGTAATATCTGTTACATATTTTTAAAGTAACACAAGATAGTTAATTACGTTTATAATCACCACCACAGAGCATATCATGTCCTACAGTGTTTTCTGCTTACCTGTAACAGGTGTTTTGTGTCCAAACTGGAAAAAAGGAAATCTGCTTAGCCTGTGCAGTTGTAAGCTGCTGAAATCTGGAAATTTGCTGAGGCTGATACAACTTTAGCTAGACATTCAAATTTCTGGCTTGATACAGTCAGTTTCACCTCATGGCAGAGGATGTGAAGTGTGTGGTGGAACGTGTTTTCACACTGATGAACCAGGCGTGTTCTTTCTAAACCAGTATGAACAGAATGTGCCTCAACTAGTCAGCCCACACTTCTGCCGCTGTGGCAGACACAAATGAGTTTTTTTTTCCTTTCTTGGGAAATCAAGTTTTCCACAACTGCCACTGTCCTTCATGTAAGACGGGTTATAAGTGTAGTGGAAAACCATTTCCTTTTTAATTAGCGTTGGGGAATGAATAATATATATTAATGAATTAATTTCATAATAAAATAACACTTTACTGCATGTTTTAATGTACTAAATATGAAACAAATACATAAATATAGTTATATCTGTGTACAATCTCTAAAGATATAAATCTACAGTGTATTTGATACTGTGAGTGTGTGTGTGCGTGTCTGTGTGTGTGTGTGTGTGTGTGTGTGTATGTGTGGTGTCTAAACGAAACTGTGTATCTCTATTTTGTTGCCTTTTTTGCATATAAATTCATCAATATTTAATGGACCAGAAAGTTTTTAATTAAACACATTTAAAACATATTTGAAATACTATACAATATAACAGTCATTTATTTAAATTAATTGTGAATTGATTTAAATAAATAAATAAGTACTAAACTAATTAGTGTTTAGTGGAGAGCCAAGCAGTCATGTTCACCGTATGGTGTAGTGTGTTTTTCTTTAGTAATGCAGCAAGATATGTCACTTTCAGATATATTTTTCAGAATTAAATAAAAGTTCTGAAAGATTTTTTCATTAATTGTTTATTGCATACACACAACATAAAGACCGTTTGTAGAAACACTGCATGTTGTACCACGGTCTCTGGTTTACTGGTTTATGCAAACAGATGGATTTAAGGAGAAAAAGATAAAGCACGCAATGAATTATTCCTTTATATAATTGTCTTACTTTTGGTCTTATTTCCCTTGGTTTTAGGTGAGCAGAGATTTTGACATGTCTGGTGTGTGAAGGCTGCAGCTTAAGTTCTGCACTGAAGCACTGAAGGCTAATGTTGCCAACAAGTGATGGATGCTTAGGATCACAAATTAGCACTGTATATTAAATTATCACACACTGAGCTCCTTGAACCACACTTAGAGAATCGCAAATAGACCTGCTTATGTGCTTTTTTGTATGACATAGTGTTATATGTTTAAAAAAAACATTTGGCAAACAGACATGACTGTACAGATGTGTCTCAGGATTTTGACTGAGGTAATGTACCAGGGTGATAATATTTGCAAATGGAGTCTATGCCTCAGGTCACATGTGGACAGCCAAACTCGCTGTGTTGGATGAATCTGGGGGGTCGGCCGGCGTTGATTATCAACATGGAGTTTCTGCCATGTGATGCCTCCCTGGCGATTCTTATGGAACCAGTCACCGACAACAGGAACATTGATGGGTTCTGATTTCCAGGGGAAAAAATGGGGTTGGAAACCTAAAACACATTGAAATAGTGTTAACTGCAGTGAGGAATGGTATAATGAGCTATGGGCATATTCGGCCAAGAATAGGAATTTTGTCAGTTGTGATGGTTGCAGAAACAGTGAGTACAGTGAGGAGGAACGGGTGAGTTTCTTGGTCGAGTCATTCCACCTGGTCATTGTGAAACCATAAGATCAGACAAATGCAAGTGAATTGAGAACAAAAATCTGATGCAAACCTCTCTTACCAGTAGTTCTGCTATTTTCAAAGCACTGGACAGGCCTGGTAATGGGGTGAGAAAACACTACCACTACTGCTATGGCTGTGAAACCCTCTGATTCAAGTAGATCATTGATAAAGTCAATTGCCAGGTGTGACCAGGGACACAGGGGAACAAGTAGCAGCTCCAGGATTCCGTCTGGGGACTGTGGTGTCTTTGTGCACAGATAGGCCAAGAGAACATAAAAACAGTTACATCCTCCCAAAGGACCTATGGATGAGCTGTTCAGTAGTTATTCCTGGGTGGCCTGAACTGAGGGTCGATTGAGCCCTCTGAAGTAAAGTTGTGCAGTATTCTGCTGGCACAAACAAATCCCTCAGAGTCTCTGGGGGAACTAGAGTGTTCGGATTAGAAGTCTTGACTTGTTCCAGTACCTCCCATCAGACAGAGCAGCCCCTAGTGGTAATAGAAGAAGTCTTCCATTCATCCCCTCCCAAATACATTCCAGGTTATACGGACCTCCGAGGTCAAGTTGGGAAAAAACAGTAGCTTTGCAAAGACAATTCCTGGAGGAGGGAAGCAGAGGGGTAGTGGAACTTAACTGTGATGTTGCTGATCAATACAGGGTCAAAGGCCCCTGTCCATTGGGCAAAAGCTCTATAGCACAGTCTCAGGGGCATTGTGGAGGGAGTGTTGTGCGAGTGGTAGCAGTAAAGACATTTTGGAAACTAGTGTAAGCATGACTGACGTGAGTAGGGTCAACATAGGGCTCACAATGATGGTGGCATATTCTGGTAGGGTCATACAGTTGATCAGGCTTTCAGGGCTCCATGAAATTATTTCTCTCTATCAAGGAAATATGAGGGTTGTGGAGGACAAGCCAGCGGTGACGAAGTACAGTGAGGTCTCAGGGAGAATAAGTCATGAGAAATGAGACCATCCAGAACCCGTACAAGGAGTTTTGTTTTAAATTTGGTTTCCCAAGTTCTTCCGCCAGGCATAGGTCAGTGAAATTCCCAACCACTCCAGAATCTACCCATGCTGAAGCTGAGACAAAGAAAGGACCAAGACAAAGCAGAACTGGTACAGAACGTTGCTGAAATGGTACGGAGGAGAGATTAAAGATGTATACCTAACATGTAGGTATAGATGAGTAGGGCAAGAAGCAATCATATGTCCAGGTCTTCCACAGTATAGGCACAATCTGGCCTGCACATGGTGTGGGCGCTCTGTAAGAGAAAGTAGGATTTGTCTGAGCTGCATTGGTTTGGGTCCTGTCACAGGGTTGACCTGTGGGGGCGTAGTTCCAAGAGCTAAACAGTTAATTACAACAGCTGCCTAAATTTATTGATCCAAGTATCAGATCTCCCCTTGATATGCTAGCTCAGTTTGGAGCTCTTGATTCAGTCCAGACCAGAATATTGTCAGAAATGCCTTGCCACTCCAGCTATGACACGATGAGTCTACATTATCTTGGTCAGTCCAGCGTTTCCCATGTTGCATCAAAAAACACAATGTTGGCTGGAGATTCCCTCTAAGGGTTCTGGTAGGCCGAGCATTAACTCACTACTGTGCGGTCATGTTAGGGCCACCAAATCCTCAGGTGGCTGTTTTGAGGCTGGCCACTGGAGGGACACAACCACTGGACCTAGCTCATCTGCGATTAGCTTGCCAGGATTTTCTCTGAGCTCTGCTTGGTCCATCTGGTAGGCAAAGTATTCTGCAATTTTTACAGATACCCACTCAAATGCAGTTGGTTGGTTAATTGACAGAAAGGATGTGTACGAATTGTCCTGAGAAAACAAGTTCAGAACCAGTGCAAACAGTCGACAGCAAAATCACCAAAGGGTGAAGAATAGTCCAGAGAACATGCAAGGTAATCCATAACCATGAAACAGTTAGAAACAAACTAATCCAAATCAACAGGTAAAAAGACAAATTCAAATATATAGCACAAGGTTTGATACACGTTGAGAGAAAACACTTTGTATGCTAGCTGAAACAAAAACAATACTTCACAAGTGTACACAAGAAACAATTTAAACTGGGAGTAAGGCTATTACTCAGGTGAACTAGATCTAGAAATCAACGTTCTTTCAGAAACTCTGGAGTGTCAGTAACGAAGCAGCCATTTTGAAACTTGAATTTTGCTCATATGTTTTCCCTTTTTATATAAATTTGATCTTTTACTGAATTATCGCTACAGTTTGTTTAAATTTACCCCGAAGTTTCATAAACCACAGTATCCACTAGCCTGGTCAACCAGTGCCATTGCCTCTCTCTTTCGTTTTGTCTCCTGTCCCAGAGGAGTCTGAGATCTTCCGTTGACTTGTGGTTTCTGATGGCGCGTGAACAAGTTTCCCACTCTTATCTCTGCCCCCTGCTGTCACTGAGCCACTCCAGTCTGAGGTCAAAAGTCAGACAAAAATTCTTGTTAGTTCATCCCAAAAGATTTTAAAACAGTAAATGTGTCTATGCAAGATTTGCTTAGGTGATGTGACAAATGTTTGTACGCATTTAAAGGTGCTGTTGAATTTAAACCTGACCTGAGTAGTCAGTAAGTTTGAATTTTCCACAGCAGAGGTGGATTCTCCACTGCTTCCGCACATTCTCTTTCATGAGGCAGTGAAACACAAAGACAAAAAACCCTGAAACACAAGATAAAAAAAAACATTTTGCATAATTACTTATGAAACATTCTGTAAAGAGCAGAGTTTCCACTGTGCCAAACACCCATACACTCCAGTACTAAAGGCACTCTTGCTAAGTTAATGTGCCACAGGGATCCACCATAAAACAACATCTGCTTTATGTGCAATATTTAATAACGCAGTTACATGAACACCTCCACATCTAGACCTCTTCTTACATACCTTGTAATGTCCATAGAAAAGCAGCCCCACACAAATGTGAGATGGCAATGTACAAGGCTAAGTAACAACTAGAGAGATGTAAAGTGACACTTCATGTAAATTTAGCTGAGCACCTGACCATTTGGGATTTGTTTAAGAATGTCATTGTGTGTAAAATGTTAGACTCATGTCTTTGCTAGTTTCTGAAACAAAGAATAAGTGGGTGGGGTCTAAATGTTTTGCCTTAAAATGAGTGCTACAGTAAAATGTGCAGATTTTGATTAAGTAATCATGTCCGTACTCTGGATGTTTAATCTTTTTCAGTTTCTGTCTACACCTTCTATTACCCTGCAGACTGTTGAGAAAGGAGAAGAGGTAGAGAAGAGGCACTTTGACCGGGCCCCAAGCAAAGAAGGCAAACATCCAGGTGAGGCCCAGCAGGAACGTAAGGCTCGCCACCACACGCAGGTCATGCAGCACTCCACTGCTCCTGCTCATTGCTTTGCTGTGCCACAGCCCACGGATCTGAGCCAGCACCATGATGAACACGCAGATGTTGCCGAGAAGGATCAGTGCAACAAACGCCACTACCGTCACAAAGAATGCTGCATCATTCTGCACCCAGCAACTGCAACGAACACAATAAGAGGGGCCAGTAATTTGGTTATTCAAGTCCAATGCCACTGTTTTACTTTGAAGATGGTGTGAACCACATAAAACAGGCACTTACAAAGAATTTTCGACTGTCGTTTGGGACAGAGCTCTGCCATAACAGTCCTTATCTATAGCAAGCACTAAGGCAACAATCAGCAGAGGTAAACCTGGAAAGAACAATTAGTTGATTACACTTAACATTAGTAGTAGCAATAGTCTAGTCTGGTCTCAGGGATAACCCACATTTGACTTTTTTTGACTTGTTTCTCAATACTATATGCCTTATGGTTTGGCTAATAATGAACTGATGAGATCAGGGATGCTAGGCCAGGGAAAACACCGAATGGCATATTAGACATGGGTCCAGGGACTATTTTTAACACCCTAAACTCTATACTGCAAAAACTCCTGATCTAACCAAGACTTGCAATCTTATTTTTAGCCTAAAAAGTCTTCTTTATCTTATTTTCAGAATAATATACTATATAAGAGCAGATTTGTAAGATTATTA
>JBBPCY010126884.1:0-17058 GCA_037974405.1 Brachyalestes nurse | reverse complement strand
AATCAGTCCCTCATAAAGCAGAATGAGGTGCTTGTGTAGGAATTTAACAGACACTGGACTGGAATGGTTTCACACTCTTAGAGAAGCTGATTTCAAAATAAACTGCAGTGCTCTCTTATTTTTTTCTGGAGCTGTGTATGTGTGACTGTCCTAGTATCGTACCATAGTGTGATAT
Organism: Brachyalestes nurse; assembly: GCA_037974405.1. Classification (NCBI taxonomy): domain Eukaryota; kingdom Metazoa; phylum Chordata; class Actinopteri; order Characiformes; family Alestidae; genus Brachyalestes; species Brachyalestes nurse. The sequence goes on along the minus strand of JBBPCY010126884.1, from coordinate 16,883 downwards.
AATGACTGTGTTCATAGTTGATATGGCAGCTGTGCTTTTTCAAACACAACAAACAGCTCATTTGCTGCTCCTTGTCCTTGCTTTGTTCAGTGGGAGTCTCTTTCCGCCTGTTTTTCACTCTTTCCATGCTCTTCTCTGTCTCTGTCTCTCCTGTGAGCTCCCTGACTCACCTCTGCAGTAACACTTCCCTCCCGCTCGCTCTCTAAAGGAAGCACGCGTCCCAGGAGGTGGCCCAAAATATTCATCCCTGGGGGGCTTGTTCCGCTGTTGCCATGAGCGTCGGATAGTCACGAGTCCCGGTGCTCTCGCCTCGACTCTCACCTGCCGCCCCTGAGACTCAGGGTGAGGGGGAGACACCAGCCGACACCGTCTTAATGACATAACTGAGGCCTAAGTTAGGCTTTTATTTTCCAAAATAAAAGTCAAGCCAACGCTTCATTAAATACGTTTTTCGAAAATAACAAGCCAACACTTCCTCTTAGTAACAAAACTTCAAGACACGTTCCCATAACAAGAGCTGAGTTTGTTTCCTAGAGTTATACATTAATTAACATAACTTAGAAACTTTTTTTTCCAAAATAAAGGTCAAACCAACGCTTTTCTAATTTAATTCATTAACCCTTTTAGTCATGTGTGAACACAGAACAGCACAATGTGAAATTCTTTCTCTGCATTTAACACATTCACCAAGTGAAGCAATGGGCTGCCACCAATGAGGGGCGCCAGGAGAGCAGTGTGTGGGGACGGTACCTTGCTGAAGGGTACCTCAGTGGTGACACTAGCAGTTGGGATTCAAACCCACAACCTTCTGATTGCAGGGCCAACACCCTTACCACTAGGGCATCCAACTGCAAATGATGTAACAATGGGGCAATTGGAGGTCTAGTGGTTTAGGAGTTGCATCTGTGATCAGAAGGGTGTGGGTTTTAATCTCAGGACTGCTAGTGGCAACTAGCAAGGTACCGTCCCCACACACTGCTCCCTGGGCGCCCCCTGTTGGTGGCAGCCCCCTGCTTCTCTTGGTGAATGGGTTAAATGCAGAGAAAGATGTTCACAGTGTGTGATGTGTTAATGTATGACTATAATAGGCCACTTTACTGTAAACCAAGGCCTGATTGGCTCTGACTCTGATATTGGGAGTCTAGCTCCTGCTGTGTAGTACTTTGTCTCCTGCAGGACACTGTACTGCATACTGTATGTTGGTTTGAGTAAAAAAAATCAACCATATGTGCCAATCAGAAGAAAAATATTTGCAGCGCGTTCTTGTCTTTGCACAGTGTGCAAGCTTGAGAAAAGACTTCAAGCTGGCAACCCTGGTTTAAGGGCTTAAAAGGTTGGTGTGGCAGAAACCAGTTCACAGTGTTGGGAATAACACACTATAAAGAGAGGTAGTAATTAGCAAGATTGACTTTTAAAATATCCTACTAATTATGCAGTCAGGATGAGGTGCCCTTCTCACAGCGTCAACAAATAAAACCGAGCAGAGTCACGAATGAGAGTAGCGACCTTACACATCATTATTCTCGTGGTGAACATTAAAATGCTGTGAGAAACATTTGGCGAAGCTGACAGCCTGAGACAAAAAAGCTTCTGCTGCCACCACGCTCCTCCCACCGCCGTGTCATCCTCTGTATCTTCTCTCAATCAGGCTCCAGAAAGCACGTTGCATTATTTCTATTTTGGCTTCAACAGTAGTGTATATACAAGAAGTCACGTGTGAACACAACACAGCACACAGTGTGAACAGTGTGAAATTCTTTCTCTGCATTTAACCTAATAAACCCATTCACCAAGTGAAGCAGGGGGCTGCCACCAGCGAGGGGTGCCGGGAAGCAGTGTGTGGGGGCGGGTCCTTGCTCAAGGGACCCTCAGTGATGACACTAGCATCCACTAACCACTAGGCTTAGAAACTTTTTAAATGTGTAAAACGTACACATTAAAAAAAGAGTTCCGAATGATCATTACCTTAAGTAGGATTTTTGCCAATGTTTTGTAAACCTAAAAGAAACCGTAGACACAAAAGAATATGTTTGTGGGCAGTTCATGGTGAGGTCAGTTTAGTCCAGAAGATTCTTCAATCTGTGATTGACTATAGGAAAGGAAGTACTAAAAAATAAAACGTTTAATTTTATTTAGCTAATAAAACGTTTACCGTATGTTCCGAGAGCCTAAAACTGCAATGAAAACACACACAGCATGTATAAAATGTGTAATCTTTCTGTAATATGATCTATGTGTTAGTTGAAGTGAAAAGCATTGATAATTTCATTACACTGGCAGGAATCAAAGAGGTGACAGATATTAGACAGCAGTGTTGGGCAGTAACGTGTTACTTAGTACTCTAATCTTTTTTTAGTAATGTAGTAATTTAACATTTCAATTTAAAAATTGCTAATTAGATTACCATTACAATTTCAAGTAGCGTTACATTACCTCTGCATTACCCAGTGTTGTGCACATGCGCGTGAGTGACGTTCACACTCGCGAGGTTGAACGCAGCTCACGTTTTACATTTGGTGATTATAGTCTCCCCTCCTATTCTGATTCACCACAAAGCATTGGCTCTTCGGATTCACCACAAAGCATCGGCTCTTCTGATTCACCACAAAGCTTCGGCTCTTCTGATTCACCACAAAGCATCGGCTCTTCTGATTCACCACAAAGCATCGCCTCTTCTGATTCACCACAAAGCTTCGGCTCTTCTGATTCACCACAAAGCTTCGGCTCTTCTGATCACTACTGATCACTACTGATGTTGCTACGAGTTCAGACGTCTCTCCAGAAGGTTTGTTTAAACATTTTAGTTTGTTTTTGATGTAGATTTAGATGTGGAAAACCACACGTTTTGTTTAATTTTAGTTCAAATTTACTTTCTGAGCACTATTGTCTGAATGTTGCATTTCAGGCAGACATGTTTTGTTTACATTTTGTGTTAATTTTTATGTCTGAATAAAAATTCCAAATACAGTATACCTGCACCTTGTTTTTTTACTTTCAGCATAATATGATGTGTTGCTTAAGTGGTAAGATTTATTCTCAACCTCAAAATTTTATGTATCTGTGATTGTTCAGTGGTATGACGGATAGAAGGAGAAGATTAAAGGAGGTTCAAATAGAAGGACGCTGTATGTGAAAATGTAAAAAAATGAACGAACGTGAACAAGTTCATTTTTTTCAATGAACTGCACTGAACTGAACATCTATATTGTAAAAACAGAAATAATAATTCACAGTAACCTGTCAGCTGCCGGCAGACGCCTGACAGCTGCACATGTAATCCACGGGAGACCTAAATGCAAGAGTGTGTTTGAGCTGACTTAAGAGTTTCTTTAGAGGGTGGGGAAGTAACTAGTAATTTAACTAGTAATGTAACTAATTACTTTTAAAATAAAGTAATCACATCAGTAATCTAATTACCTTTAAAGGGAGTAATCAGTAATCAGTAGTTTAATTACATTTTTAAAGTAACTTGCCCAACACTGATGTCCACTAATCAGGAACACTAGGACACAGCCCTACTCCAAAGAAGTGGTGGTTTCCATAGCAACTGCCATTGTAAGATTTTTAGGCAGGACTGTAGAATCATAGGACGGATGAGATGGGCTCTATTCACTTACACTGTAACTCATTAACTTTATACTCAGGCCTTAATGTCTCACTGAAAGGTGCAGCCACAAGCACATGAACAACAGAGCAAGTGGAGAACAGGGAACGAATTCAAATATGGGGTTTTCTGCCCCATTTTAATGCTCAGTTTAACACACTTGAAAAAGTCTGTATCAAATGAATGCATGTTCAAAATCTTAACAAATTAGAGGCCGACTTTTCATACAGCCATCACGATATACAATGTAATCAAATTACGTGCTTCGATCACGCTTCGGGGCATTTTTTTTCGTGCTAGGACAACGCTTCACTATCCAGTATTTTAATGCGCACTGTGTAACATCGCCAGTATCAGCACTAACTGGTGACTGAGTGACAGTAGGAGAGAAATAATGACTTGATTCCTTATTGTTTTTGTTTGCAAAGTGGTTGAAACAGGTTGAAATGCCGTGAGACGGGGAAAGTACCTAACCCTAACATTAACCCTAACCCTAACACTAACCCTAACCCTAAACCCTAACCAGTCACCAGTTAGCGCAGATACTGGCGGTAAATACACTGCACATTAAAATACAGGGTAGTGAAACGTTGTCCAAGCATGAAAAAGTGAAGCGCTGTCCTAGCACGAAAAAAACCCTAAAGCGTGATCGCAGCACGTATTTTGATTTCATTGTATATCATGATGGCTGCATGAAAAGTCATGACATCAAGTTGCAAATTAATGTAACCAGAAGTGGTCATTAACAATTTAGGTCTGCAGAAAAATAAAATAAGCTAAACACTGTCTTTGTCTAAAGATAATCAAGGTAACTGACTTCATTATCTTTAGATGAAGACAGTATTTAGCTAGTTAGCAACCGAGATACATGGTTAGTTAATGAGGATGTTGCTAGATGTTCAGTGGAGTGTTCTAGAGATGTTGACTAGATGTTTTTAGGGGTAGTAGGATCAAGATGGCACCACAATGTCTAACATACAGAACAACTCTCTGGTGACCAAGATACCTACATGTTTTATATGTAATCGTGATAATTATAAAATGGTGCTAAATTACATTTTGCATTGTAGAGAGGCTGACTATGATTTTTTAAGGGTTTGTAGAATCGAGAGGGCATCTTGATGTTTAGCGCACAAAATAACTCTCAGATGACGAAGGTCCTACCAGTTTTATATCCAAAATCGATCATTATAAAATAGTGGTAAATTTAAAAATATACTATTTTGACACCCTGCCTATACTTCTCCACAACGTGGTTGTTTTTTTAAAAAAAAAAAACTCATCTCAAAACTATGATAAAACAGTATCTCAGACATTTTTTAAAGGCATAAAATGCTTTGAACGTCTGGTTCCTATCACCACCGCTGTGAGTGGTGGCTTGGTAGATGGGACATAATTATGCAGACATTTTGAAAAAAAGATGGAATTCCCCTTTAACTAGTTTTTGTCACCACTGTCCTGCAGGAGGTCTGCACAGAGAACTGACTTCTATGGGTGTGTGTGAAAGAATGTCAGTATATCAGAGAAACAAGAATGTCTTTCTTTCCATTGCTCATTCGATCTCCTCCCCTAAATCCACTCCACACCCTCTCTACAAACAGAGAGAAACAAACAGGCGCATGTTGAGCGTGTGATTTGGACACAGGCAGACAGGCTCTGTGGCCTCTCTGATTGGGTCATCATTACCTGAAGCAGAAGGTACCTCTAATGTAACATAAGTATAAAAAAACAACTGGAATAAATGTAAATGTATTTTAGAAAAAAACCCCGAGCTTCTTATCCTTTGCGGTTTTTAACAAAGAGGTCGGAGGCCCAAGGCGGGGTTTGATTTCAACAGAAATTTGCCTCTGTTCATCTGTGTAATCCTCTCGTGTTTGTACAGGTGGCACTAGACATGTGCGCTTTCGATTCTTCCATCTCAGAGAACTGAGAGCCCCTCATCTGCCGTGGAGCAAACAGACCAGGCCTGGCAGTTTTGAAAGATATGAGGACTGGAAATGTAGTGGTTAACAAACCAGCCATTTCCAATCCAGTCCCGGAGCCCAGATCCGACCACACGGCTTTAGAAGTGGATCTGACCACAAGGCTATAGAAGTGGCCTCTGCTCTTGTTTGTGTGTGTGCTTTCTAGCTGCCATGGCAGCACAGGAGGGAGACGGAGACTTGGCAGCGTGGAGGAGGCGACACGTAGAGCGAGGAGATATTTTTTAAAATATTAGTTTAGAAAGGGGAAGTTAGCAACCCTCTGGTCAGAAAGGCCACGCAAGAGGGCATGAGCGGATTTCAGCTTATACACTGGGAGAAGCTGCACAACGTAGTGTCCAGGCTGTTTTAATACACTTGAATCAGTTTAGCAAATATTAATAGAACCCTTTCTAATCGACAGAACCTGATCTTTTGTTGTCCTGCTTGAGTCCCCTATAGAGACATTTAATCCATAATGAACCTTGCATTACTCTAAACATCAAATGGCTCATGGGAAACTGTTGCTATAACAGTTTCTAGTAATGCAGTCATGGAGAAATAAGAAAGTGAAAGAAAGAAAGTGGGCAAGGCAGTGGAGATTGTCATTTGGCTTTACACAAACATTTTACAGAGACAAGAAGGGAATTACACATTGAAGCAATGACATTGTGATGTTTTTCCCAACTCTCCAAATTAAAATTGATTTTATTTTTTGTAACGGCATTTAAAAATATACTTTTATATGACCATTCTCTAACCTCACTTTATCCCTCACCATGTTTCTGTGCCTTAAAGACAGTTGTATGTAAATGATCTCTGTTTTTCTGGTTGCTTGCCCTGCTTCATTCAAAAAGCAGCTTATACCTCGAGTTAGCCACAGATCTGTTCCTACGACAGTGATGTAACTAGAATTTTGGTGGAAGTTGAAACACACCCTTACCGATCCTGACACAGCTGTAAAATCATAAAAACACAACTAAGCCACAGAAAAAGGAAAAGGAAGACTCTTTCACTCATACGCCGCATTACTGCGTATTCTTCCACCGCACGCAACCAAACTAGTTCACCCACATATTCCATAAGTATGACGCTAACAGTGTAAGTCGAGTGGGAGTGGGAGTAAACTCGAAACATCATATGTCGAGGCCATTGTACTGAAACACCATGAATGGCTGAGCATAAACATCTGTACTCTGAATGGAATAATATTTGCACATTCTTTGCTTTTTGTGACATCACAAAAGCAACAAATGCAAAACAAGCTGTTCTGGAGTTTAGTTTTCACTTACTATATCAGACTCTTTTATTTAAAAGAAGCAGTGTTGTACTATACAGCTCTGGAAAAAAATTCAAGACCACTGCTATTTATTTTGAAATCAGCATCTCTATGAGTATGACAACTACTCCATGCCAGTGTCTGTTAAATTCCTACACAAACACCTCATTCTGCTTTATGAGGGACTGATTTGTGATCACCTGAATCACAGCTCATTTAATGAGGAAAAGTATAAAAACACTGCTGTAATCAACACTCTACTCTCACAATGAGACCGGTTGGATGGTAAAACACTACTAGAAGTACGTCAAAGGTAATTATTGTCATTTTGTTTAAGAGTCAACAAGAGATTTGTTTTCTTTGAATTATTCAAGCTTTGTAAACGCTGCATCATTTCTCTTATTTTGATGTTTTGTCAGTTCCTTTAAAATGATGCTTTAAAGAACAATATTTATATTTGGAAATTAGGAGAAATATTGTCAGCAGTTAAAATTAAAATTAAAAAATGAGGCAAAACTGTTCAATACTATAAAAGATAAAACCTGAGAAACTGAAGATTTTTGCAGTGCTCTCGTATTTCTTTCCGGAGGTGTATATGGGCCCGCCAGCACAGAACTAACCATGCAGTGCCGTTTCGTTCACTATGACATTTATTTATCTGTTTCATGTCACTAGTGGGGGAGAGATGGGGATTGAATGGATATGAAAATGGCCCTGATTCTAAAAGTGCAGGCTTAAGAGTTTCTCTTCAGCATTCCAAGATGCATTAGCGTAAATCCCAACTCATCAGCTCCAGTGACAGCCAGCAGCATGCATTAGTGGAAGCATGAGGATCCAGCAGGAGCTGCCTGCTCTAATGATTCCTTCAAGCACAATGCAGCCTTTCACATTACACTAATGTGCTTCATGGTGCACAAACAGCGTGGCATTATGCCACCTTATACCGGCCTTATGTATAACACTGCCGAATATAATGGAGCGACAACAGGATGCCCTGAAGAAAATCAATGTACATTTAATTAAACCGCCATTCAGTGGAACCGGCGTAATAAACACCGTACACGATGCCTTGGAAAACATTCGCTCTCGCAGCACAGGCTGCTTTGTACGTTTTACGACGTGTGCAATGCAACATTTCCCAGCTGCAGTCCTTGGTGGGACCCCCTCAACTGCAGTCTTGTCGTAACTCTCTGTGTTAGTTCATCAGTTCTTTGTAGGAGATGATTGAGAGCTCTGGTGTTTTGGAGCTGGGAGAAAGGAAAGCTGTTCAGTGCAGGCAGAGAAGGAATCAGAAAAGACTGAACTGTGTCCTGAACTGCTGCTACACTGCAGTTCTACAGTTTGCATGAAGAAAGGTCTGATAATGGTGAACAGATCCTTCACTGACTATAAAGCTTCACATAGTGTTGTGAACCTTTAGGGCCCTAATGGTTCAAAGTTGTAATGCAAACGCTATGAGTAAATATAATTAATGAGGCAGTGCATTCTCACACATTTGTCTCCATTCTTCAATTTCCTGCTTACCCGGGGAAGAGCGAGCAAGTGAAGTGCACAGCACTATGCCTCCGTTTATATCATTAAATATAAGAGAGAGAGAGAAAGAGAGAGAGAGAGAGAGAGAAAGAAAGAAACAATTTTAACAAGCTACTGAAGTCTCAGAGTTTTTCTCTCTCTCTGTTTTTCAACCTCTTTCTATCTCTTCTTCACTCTGCCTCCCCTTGTCTTTCAGTCTCTCTCCATCTTTCTCTGACTCAGCCTCTCTCTGTCCCGCATCTATCTCACTCTCGGCCTCTCTGGGCCAGTCCCAGAAGAGGAAGCCCTGCGGTTCTCCTCAAAGCCCACACTTTGGTGATGTGAACAGTGTGAACATGGAAAAAGGTCATTGTTTTGATGATGATGATGATGATGATGATGATGATTTACCGTCCACACAAAAAAACAACAATGGAGAACAAGCACTTCTATCTGTTTGACGAAAAAATTTAGTGGGAATGTTCTGTGATGCTAACACATTTTTCTAATGCTGTGAGAAACATGAAGGTGTACTAGCTCATCGCTAACAAGTTAGCTGGGTTAGGTATTCATTGTACGGCTAACGAATACTGAGAAAAAATTAGAAGACTATGAACTATATAAGAGCACAACAACAAAACTGGTTCTGACAGAAGAAAAATTCCACTAGGAAGACGACCGGCGATAAACTGGGGAGAGAATTAGGCTGCTAACACATCAGAAACACAGTTACTGGGCTAAAAGATATAAGGGAAACTCAAAGCATGCAACAACATCCTTGCCATCACAGTAGAGTTTAAGTATGGCATGGTTCCTGTGTACCCATGGAAAAGCATCTATAATGCATCTCAATTATAGTTTAAATGAACAAAACAAACCCTCCTCCTCGCCATATATACGGGCTTAACAAAACCATCCACTCTGACTGGTCCTCCTCTGTACCTCAAGGAATTCTGGGTAATAGCACACAGTTGAGTCCCCAGTAAGGCTGCACTACTGAGCCCACCTTTGAACACAGAAAGGGGAAAGTATACATCCTACAGTCCTTCAGCTCTCGCATGCACACAGAGGAACACTGGGCTTAAGACTCTCTCACAGTTTATATCTATTTCTTTATCTCTTTCATTCTCTATCCCCCCTCTCTTTCTCTCTTTCTCTCTCTCTCGATCCCTCTCTCCATCTGTCTTTCCCTCTACCCATCTCTATCTCTCTATCCCTCTCTCCCTCCGCCTCTCTCTGTATCTATTCCTTTCCCTCTCTATCTCTCTTTCTCCTCATCCATCCCTCTCTACATCTCTGTCTATCCCTCTCTCTCTCTCTCTCTCTCTCTCCATGTCTCTCTCTCTCTCTCTCTATCCCTCTCTCTCTCTCTCTATCCCCCCCCCTCTCTCTCTGTTCCTGAAGGCTGTTATAACTGTCTCTATCAGGCAGGTGCTGTGTGAATGTGGCCTCAGGCGCTACATAATCATCTGCTCCTGAACTCCGGGCTGGTGTCACTTCACCTGGTGTGAGTGTGCAGGTGGGGTCTCTCTGAACGCATCTCCTTCATGGATATTAAGTGCTCTGCATTCAGCGAGGGTCCCAGCTCTAATGCACATGTAACAGCTCCTTTCCCCCATTAAAGACGGAGTACATGACATGTACATGACACACACACACACACACACATGCACACATTTGTTTCTCTAATCACCTGCCTCTGGCACTACTGCATCTACACCACTCTAAATTACATTCACTAACACCTCCTTTAGTGTTTGAAAAGGAAACAGCTCTTCCTGAAAGAGAGACGTGTTAGAAGGTGGTGCGTCTTTGCTCTGTGTTGATAGGTATTCCTAATATGGTGGATTATTTGGGGGGGGGGTTGTCTGAGGCCTTTATAAAGAGTAGAAGCTTCATGTAGCGATTTAAAGTAAAGTGGCCCTTTATAATCATAGCTGAACAAACCACTGCACACAGTGTGAACAGTGTAAAATTCGTTCTCTGCATTTAACCCATTCACCAAGTGAAGGAGGGGGATGCCACCAATGCACTCAAGGGATTAGAACCCACAACCTTCTGACTGCAGGGGAAACTCCCTAACCACTAGAGTACCCGCTGCCCCAGAGGTGGGATTTAACTCATAGGTTGAGCTCCAAATATATGTAAACATAACAGATATAAAACACAGCTCATTATAGTTCAGCCTTAACCTTGGTGTGATAATGTTTTGCACACGAACTAAATAAAAATTACATCCATAAACATTATATCAATAAAAATGATATCAATAAAGGTCAATGGATCCACCAGCACAGTTAAGCCCATGTCCCCTTTAGCAACATCATTTCCCAGAGCTGCAACAGTTTTAATTCGTATTATTGCTGTTTAATTAGTCATTCATATAGGAGAAGAAAAAAAATGTAAAAAGACTTGTTTTCCTTTCAGTCCTTTGGTTTTTCTCCTATTTCCTATTTCTATTGGCCACGAATTTTTAAACAATGTAAAGGTCAACTGGCGTTTTTAAATTTGGTAATAAATGTGCAAATATTTTTCAAAATGGTAGTTTGGGACAAGAATGTGTTTACATTGTATTCAATTCTGAACATATCTTTGGATGAAAATGTATCTTTTTGTGTCACATAAGTTGCTTTGATTAGCACTTCAGTTTCCTTTTCTGAGGAAAAGTCTGCTGGGCAGATTCTACTGCGAGTCGTCACCAGATTCTCTGAGCTCATTGTCAGTAATATGTAAGCTAGGACAGGTTTAAACAGGCCGATTCTCCCAAAGCGGCAGCGTCTGTGGGTAACGCGCTCTGTTACTGATGGCCAGGTTCGCACCCTGGCATTTGAAGTCTCAGCTGGGGATCAGCTTAAAAAATGCCAGGAGCTTTCTTTTTTAGGTTTTGTGCAGCCTGGGCTATAAATAGAGCCTCGGTGTGTGTTCTGTGTCGCTGAGACCTTAGCTTGTCTATTTTTAATCCCCACCCACCCATATCAATAGAGAGGCCAGGAATGTTCTTTTAAACATCTATCAGCAGCACTGCAGGAAGGGGAGGGGGGCACAGGGGGCAAGGTCAAATATAGAGCCATGCACATCTAGAGCGATGAGGCCTGACACCCTCCCCGGGATAAATAATGTCATGGGTTATGACTCCAGATGCTTCGCGCTGCCCAGCTCTGGATAATATTAACCCATTCAGGTGCACCAGCCGAGCACCGTACCACTCTCCGAGCGCGGGCGAATAAAACGGCACGTATCTAACGGCCCCCGAGCACCGAGTGTTGTACTTGTTAGCACAAGTTACTAACAGGCAGTTGAAGGCTATGAGGCAAAATACACACAGAACATATGTGGCCTAATATTTCCAAGGCAATCTGGACTATTTGATGTCTTTATTAGTAGTGTGTGAAGATTTTGAAATAAATATTATCAGATGGTTTAAGCATGTATTGGCTATTGTTTATATTTATGTATGTATGTAACAGACACTTGCTTTAGAACACCTGCCCTGTGTATACATTCATTGTCCATTTTATCAAGTAGACAAATTGTGTGTGTATGTGTGTGTGTATATTTTAAATATTTTGTGTCTTTATATATCAGACAACATCTAATCTGGTGGTCCACCTTGCAGATGTAAAGTTTTAGGTAGTTCAGCTGGTGCTGCATAGTTTATGTTGGTCACAGCTTTGTGTGTGTTTTTGGTTGGTGGACTGCCATGTGTGAACCACTCTGTGCAACACACACACACACACACACACACACACACACACACAAAATAATTCAGCAACATAAAATAATTCAGTCATTTTGAGCACAAGTGGATGTATAACACAAGCCCAATCCCACTCTGCTCTGACGGGATACAGCCAGATGCCTAGTCTGAGAATGAGAAACCCCCAGAAAAGACTGTTGTAAATTTTGATAGAATAAAACATTTATTTTAATTGTTTCAATACTTGGAGGAAATCCTTACATCCTTATCATTTGTCCTGATAGCAATATAAGTCCTAAAAGCAATTTTGCTGTCTGTGCTCTGTGGAAACGTCCTTTTTACCTTTATATTTGTAAAACTGTGTTGTTAACTAATCAGCACGTAGCACCTCTGCGCTCTGTGGGTCAGTTTCTCTGATATGGATTAAGTTCTAGACTGCAGATATATGTATATAAGGGGCCTATATTTGACATTTTTCTTGCATTTTGTCCTCTGAGGTCCACTAATTGATTTTTACACAGCCATTGGCTGTGGTTTGTGAATGTAGATCCAAAATAGATCCAAAAGCTAAACCACAGTGACAAGTCTGTACCACCTTTACAAGGAGCTGAATGTTTTTGAGCTGGTTAAGATGCATTTGTGGGAAAGATTTGGGTGACTATTGAGAGTTTTTTAGTTAGCCTTACTGCTCCAATCCTAAACTAAAGAAGCGAAATGCTTTTTCTGATTCACTACATCTGGGTTAAGTGGGAAGGTATGTACCATTCCCTTTAATCTACTGTGGTATGTACACAACCAATAAAGAAAAAACCTTTTTCTCACACCAATCAAGGGGCAAAACTGATGTGATCACACATCGCTACAGTTACAGTCTTAAAAATAAAGAAGCCAAAAGAGGGTTCTGATTCCGTATAGAAATCCTCTTAGGATCCCTATAAACCTTTCAGTGGGTGAAAACCATTCAAAAATTCAGATTTTTTTAGAAAATCTGCTTACAGCAATTATATATTTATAGTATTTATTTATAGTGATTGCTGTTATCTACTTTTGAATGCCTGTGTGAGTGCACACATACACACATGACATTGTAACACCACCTTTCACAATATAAGTGGGTTAGGCTCTTATTTTTGTACAGTAATTGAATTATACTAAAACATTTTAGAAACTCTCATTCTCACTGTTCTGCATTTATTTTCCTTTTTCAAGGAATCATCTAGAGCTCTTTTCGTTCAGACTAAAATTACATACTTTTTACAGCTTCTACTGACTTGTGTGAAATCTATGCAGCTTTACATTCCCAGTCGCAGATACCTGGACCCATTTTATACAGATACAAAACCAGGCTGAACCTCTGAATACTCCCTATATATTGCACTATGTACATTTTGAACCTCTGGCTTCTACAACCTACAAACGAATTGTACACTCATGGCTGAATCCCAATTAGTTAGACCTTTTACACACTACATGGGACCAGGAGCCAGTATTTTATTCCTGTGGAGTGCACAGCTATGCTGGGAGACGTACAGCATGCATTGTAGGTGTGGTAGTGATTTGGTAAGCAAAAATTTGTACAAAGCAAATGTTTTTGCAAACAGGAACAGAAGGTTAGTTTATGACAAATATAAATCATGACTTAAATGACTTCTTGAACAATTGTTTCTCTGATTGTTTTATATATTGTTTGCCATTGTAATTAAAGCAATAAGCCACTCGAGACATGTGTTACAGTGATTTTATCACATATAAATGGTTTTACCCTGTTAACAGTTATAAACTCACAGTTAAAATGCACGACCTCTCATTTGACCAGGGCAAGGATGTCCAACTCCAGTCCTGGAGGGCCGTGGTCCGGCACGTTTTGGTGATTTCCCTGCTCAGACACACTTGGTTCACCTCAACAGTTACGTGTCAGGTTTAGTGAATGTGTTTGAGGAGGAGAACCATTAAACTGTGCTGGACACCGGCGCTCCAGGACTGGAGTTGGACACCCCTGGACCAGGGGTACCCAACCTTTTACACACTGAAAAGATTAATCACAGAAGATACTGGCATTTAAAGATGCTAGGAGCTACAAGGCACTGTGGATATTTGCTTATACCTCTACTTCACACTGACATGCCACAAAACGAGGTGGGTAGCAAAGCCCCCTTAATGTGCAAGTAGTGTTTTGAAGCCTTTCTTTAATTTTCATCTCAGACTTTAATACCTATAAGAGTAAAAATCAAGGCATTTTCAGACATTTGTTGGTCCAGACAGTGAAACCAATCTTCCGAAATGGTCCTAATAATGGAAAACCAAATTTCCCTTTTTTCAAAATAAAAATGATATAGTAAGTAAAAACTGTTAACACTATTCACCTGCCAGTCCATTAAATCCATATTTGAAAACTACCAGCAAAAACTACCAGCTTTAAAAAAAAAATTTATTGTCATAAGAACCAACTTACATATATCTGTCTATTAAATGCTCCTTCACACTGAAGTTAAAATGAGTGTTTCAGTCTGTGCTGTTTTTTAATGTGATAAGGGGGCCATTCAGAACAGAGGTCATTTGCATAGATCTTAAAGGTACAGCTACAAAACACTGTTTATTTTCATGTGGTGTATAGAGGCTTCAAATGATCATGTAAAAATTTCTTATGGCTGTTTTTAGTACGTAACACCACACAATGTTCATAAGTGGATGTTAGAAATACACCATGTGGACAAAAATATATGCCTGACCATTACACCAACAGGGATTCAATGAAATTTCATCCTTACTTAGACTTTAATATGGAGTTAGTCCCCCATTGCAGCTATAACAGCTTCCAATCTTCCTGGAAGGCTTTCCACAGGATTTTGGAGTTTCTGTGGAAATATGTGCCCATTCATTCTGTAGAGCATTCATGAGGCCAGGCACTGATGTTGGATGAGAAGGTCTGGATCACAATCTCTGTTCCACTTAATCCCAAAGGTGTTGGATGGGGTTGAGGTCTGGGCTCTGTGTGGGTCACCCAAGTTCTTCCACACTGAACTCCTCCAGCCGTGTCTTTATGGAGCTCACTTTGTGCACTGGGGTACAGTCATGCTGGAATAGAAAAAGTTCTTCCCCAAACTGGGTCCACAAAGTTGAAAGCATGGCGTTGTTCAAACTGTCTTGGTCTGCTGAAGTATTAATATTGTCCTTTACTGGAGCTAAGGGGCCTAGGCCAAACCCTGAAAAACAGGTGTCTCCCAATATTTTTCTCCATATAGTGTATGTAGGATATGGGTGCTAATAATTCTTCTTATTAAACCACCCAGTTTAATAAAACTCGCTGCTATGAAACTCTACACTGCTAAATCTGATTCCAGAGAAACTTCACGCTGACCACTTTTAAGAATTCCTGCACTACAGAAATAGTTTAGCCAGGGGGAGGGATAGCAAAACTCCCTTCTGGCTATTTTTATACTAATGAAGTATGCAGATACCTTACAAGGTTTCATGACAAACACTTTTCTTTTTCACTGTTTGTACAGTGTGTGTGTGTGTGTGTGTAAAATGTACAGGTTGCTATCCTTTTGTTGCAGTGTGAGCTGTGTAAAAAAATAAGAAATGCCTGCATATGTGTTGTGAGTGCAGTAGTGTTTGTAGAGCAGCTTTATAGTCACACCTGCACACACTCTGCTCTTAACATCACTATTTTAATTGTTGCAGTTGTAAAACAATGTAAGAGTGTTGTGTAGTTTTCAAGCTATAATAAATTATTTATATGTATTATCTTTAAACATTTCTTTGTTTGGAATTTTGAATCGAGTGTGTGGTCACTAGTGTATAAAACAATAGTCACATTTTACCCAGATACACCCCTACAAATTACAAAAGCAATAACCAGAAAAAAATGATGCGGTCTCTTATTTCCTTCCATGGCTGTAGAACCACGAACACACAAAGGAACACTTGAATGCATAAATGCTTCTTTTGTTTTTATGCTTCTTCCCTATGCTGGGAATCCTTTTTTTCTGCTATTGTAGTCAAATAACCATCATTGGCTCTACACAGAACCAGCGTGGCTTTGAAAAATCCATGCATGTCATATATAGACTATAAATAATATACTGTACAGCCAGGGAGGACTAAATGAATTTAACGGCTAGCAAACTGTACGTCAGATCCATTGGCACCAGACCATGACTGCATTTCGCAATATGCCAGGAAGAATTATGCTGCCCTGGTATGCATGTTCCACACTAAATACAGTGCCTTGCAAAAGTTTTCACCCCCTTTGCATTCTCTCTATTTTGTTAACTTACCTGGAGTTTAAATAGATTTTCAGTTTGCCTTTAAGTGATGGACCTGGAAAATAAACCATAGATTAACGAAGTTTAAAAGGGGGAAAAACGTGTTTTAAATCAATCTAAAAAATGTAAAACTGAAAAGTGGTGCGTGCATATGTTTTCAACCCCTTTTCTTTGAAGCCCCAACCACTACTTTCAAAAGCCACTTAATTAGTTAAATAAGATCCACATGTGATCAATCTAAGTGTCAAATAATCTCAGTATATATACACTCGTTCTGACGGCCCCAAGAGTTAACACTGGTCCACTTAGAGTGGTGGATACATCAAGCAGGTGACAGCTTGAAGACCGAGGAACTCTCCACACGGGTCAGAGACACAGTTGTGAGTAGTACAGATCAGGGTTGGGTTATAAAAAAAATATCACAAACCCTGAACATCCAAGTGAGCATCATTAAATCCATTATTAGAAAACGGAAAGATTATGGAACCATAGCAAACCTGCCAAGAGAGGGTCGTCCACCAAAACTCACAGACCGGGAAAGGAGGGCATTAATCAGAGCAGC
>JBBPCY010126798.1:0-17064 GCA_037974405.1 Brachyalestes nurse | reverse complement strand
GTTTTTTACTTATTAACCAGTAGAGTTTTGGTAAACGTGGGGTTTGTTCAGACGTGGTGTTGGTAGAATGCGACTCGCTTCTCTGCCTGTCTGAGATTTTTTTTTCTTTTTTAAACCGTCAGCTGGCTCTAACAAGTTTTTTTTTTACTTCAGGCATTGAGTGTTTGACACTTTAAAGCCCCGCCCATATCAAGACAACCCAACCCACTCCCAGGTTAAATCCCACCCACTTCCGGGTTAGGCCATGCCCGGTCCGAGTACAGATTCAGATACAGATAATTCATATAGTTAACAGATACAGACAAAGATAATGCTGTACTCACTCATCCCTAGTAAATACAGTGCAAATGGTAATTGAGTGTATGTGGCTATACATGTGGCCTGCCGGACCCACCTAGCAATTCATAGGTAATTAACTCTGACCAGGTTAAAAGCAGGCTAAGCAAACTAGCAACAAGGTCGCTATCACAAGGTAGCTTTCTCCACAGGTAGACACTGATAGCAAGCAGCTTCAAATAAGCTGAACCTACCAACTGAAGTACACTCAATTACAGCAAAACTGACAGATCACCAGTTTCTGCTTTCGTGAAAATTGAGCAATTAATAAATAACAGTACAAAACATCCAAATATTGCTTCTTACGCCTGAAACAAAACTATGAAAAAATCCAACATGGCTGACTTCAGAGGGATAAAAAAGGATGTATACTGGTCAGTCTCTGCTCTGTCCCTGGAGACTACAGCACTAAAGTCCTGCCTGAACACCTTCAACACCAGCACAAAATGAAAGAGGGAGTTATGAACAATCACTGAGTTCTTACAGTAGGTTTCTGTAGTTTGAGGGTTCTCAGTAAAACTTGCTGGTGGTGGTGGGTTCTCTGTAGAACTTGGTAATGCTGGTGTTGGTGGGTTTTCATTTGAACTTGGTCGAGCTGGTTTTGGTGGTTTTTGAGTCGTTGTCTTTTCTTTAGAATCTGTAAATATTTAAAGAGAAACAGAATTTAGGGCGTTTCAGGGCGTATGGAGCCCATGGACAGTCAAGGATTCAGGACCTGATGTACTGAAACACCCTCTATCTCTCTCTCTCTCTCTCTTTCTCTCTCTCTCTCTCTCTCCCTCTCTCTTTCTCTCTCTCTCTCTCTCTCTCTCTGAGGTATTTCTCTGTAAATTTCATCATATATGAGGTCAGAAACACTGTGGTAGTGTTGAGTCAATCAAACTCAGACAGACAAACTGAGTCTAAAATGAGACTCTGTAACTTCCTCTGTTCTCTGTGGTCTAAAGACGGAGGGAAAATCCTTTTGAAAACTGATCACTTTAACTTTACACAAGAGTGACTGTATCATATTTTCATCATTAAACATGTTTTACTCAGTTCACTAAGGAAAACTTACTGGTTCTTTCAACATGTATAAACACAGTGAAAACATGAACAGTAGTGAGAGTTAATGTCTCACCTGTAACCTGGAGATGAATCTCTGAGTAGAGGGAGTAATACTCGACTGACTGTCCTCCATCCCAAACTCCACAGAAATAAACTCCTCCATCATCTGCTCTCACATCTCTGATTCTCACACTGACAACTTTAGACCTTCTGTCATCAAAAATGGAGAATCTGTCTCTTTGATGGTCTGAGGCCCGGACCACTTCAGTAAAACTTCCACCATACTGTTTGTAGAAGTACTTGTAGTTTCTCTCAAACTCGTCTGGATAGGAGCAGCTGATAGTGACTGTCTTTCCCAGAAAACCAGTCACAGCTTTGGGCCCCAAACAACATGGATCTGTCAATTATCCAAATTAAATGATTTTAAATAATCAAAAATCTTGAGTAGATGATTATATGATCAAATAGTTTTAGGATCTGTGTGTTTCTCACCTGTGTTCATTTTCAGGTTCACAGTGTGACTCCACACTCCAGTCTTTCCACACTTATATGAGCCAGCATCCTGTAAACTCAGTTTTCTGTAGGTCACTATAAACAGTTGGGTAGAGTCAGACAGAGAAAATCTGTCATCATGACTTGATTTAGAAACTACACACTGATTTGTGTTTTCTTCACAAAAGAAATGATTTTGATCTTCCTGCGATTTGCAGTAGATCATGACGCTGCCTCCTGGATATCCAATCACATCAAAGCAGCCCACCGAACCTGCCAATCAAACAGAAGATTCTCACTCGACTCTATAAACTCATTACATTTCTCCAGAGTCTCTCACTTCTACAGTTCAGCATCAAAACACCTTCAGAACGAAAGCTCTTCACACAAATATCTAGAACCTAAGGCTTCTTCAGTGGCGTAAAAGATGCTGCAGCTTAAATACATAAAACATAAAGTAGAATATCTGACCTGTGATCAGGTGGAGGGTGAAGATGAGGAGGATCTTCATCCTGAACTGAACTTTAACTCCACGATCTTCAGACTTTAAACTGTGGTCCTCGTTGTGTTGGTGTGTCTCCGTCTCCTCTTCTCTCTGCTCTGGTTGGTTCCTGTTTCTCTGGTTAAGAGTCAGAGTTCCTCGAACTCACAGCTCCTCCCTCCAGCATCACTGACCAAACACCAAATTAAACACAAAGGCAATGAGGTGATGGCTTTGTTTTCTGTGGCATTTATATAAACTAGCAGGGCAGTAGAGTTGTTATCAGCCTATTTAACAAGAATAAAAACGATTACTAACTGCTCTCATGTTTGTTAGAGTCAGAAAATATGAAGTAAATTGTGGTGAATTTTTTGTTTTGTCCTTTAATGCCCTTCCCCCAAGTTTAGCCTTTTAAGCTTATAGTCCAGTCTAACCCTTCCTTTGTGTATAACCTGTCTCCTAGTTTGTTTGGCTGAGATGGTAGTGTTACAAGTCATCCACTTTATAATAGTATCTGATGATTCAGACTGAACTGAAGTCAGTGTGATGATGTCACTTAACATACACTGGTGCTTTTTGTACATAGATCAAGGGTTCCTAAATGTGAACATGGAAACAATGAGTTGTAATGTGTTTATGTCAGTGCTATTAATGTAAGCCATACTTTCTTTTCATCAGTAATTCTAAAACCACAGTTCAGGGAACATTCTGTCCAACACGTGTCCAGAAAAGCTACATGCAAGCAATTTATCATAAAGATAAATATGTCTTCTTTCAAATAATTCTTCCACTTAAAACCATCTCTTTGCACATTGTTTCCAAAATGATCTCCAGAGTCACACAACTTTGGCAACAAAACGATTTGGATCTTTAATCACCATATCATGCTGAATTTCAGCTCGTTTGTGCAAGACAGCTACACCTACAGCAGTTCAGCTCCAGGAACAGCGACTTCCTTTCAGATACCAGTTCCTCTACTGTACTCAGTCACCAGATTTGTGGCTTATGATCACTGCAGTTTTCATGCAGCAAGAGAATGGATTTAAGATCAGTTAAGGCATAACTCGATCATAGGTTAACAAATACATGTCAGTCTTAGTTGAGCATATACATTTTTTTCCACACTGTTAGGATTAAGCCCTGCTAGATTTAATCTGATTGCTAAGGGAGTTTACATAATTGGTTGATGCTGGGGTCAGACTTTGAATTGGGGACTCCAAGGTATTTCATGGGTTGAAGATGGGGGCTGTATGGAAGTCTAAAATATGATCTTCATAAAACTACGAATCATAATCAGTCTCATTATCCAGAAAATAATGGCAAAACAGAGAAGATAAATCAGTCATTGAGAAGGTTTCTGTGCCTGTGCCCTCATAAACCAACCATTTTAAGGAAAAACCTGTCACAGTTCCCACTATCAACCACCAGGGGTCGCCATTGCAACAGTGCCTACACAATGTGCCGCGGCTCCATCTCAACCTGTCCTCCTCTCAGCCGCGGTTTCAGTCAACTCCATTACTGATCCTACTCAGAATCATATAGATCCGCTTAGCACCATTCAGCACCACACAGGTCAGCCCAACCATCTCAATATAGATCAGTCCAGGGCACACCAAAGTCAAGCTCAGCACCGGCTTCCTCAACGCGTGCTCAGAAGTCAACTTCAGCACCGGCCTCCATGGCGTGCGCCTCTACTCCAAGCTCAGCGCTGGTTTTCGCACCATGCGCTTCGACTCCAAGCCCAGCGCCGGTTCCCGTACCGCGCGCCTCGACTCCAAGCCCAGTGCCGGTTTCCACACTGCCCGCCTCAACGCCAAGCTCAGCGCCGGTTCCCGCACCGTGCGCCTCTATGCCCAGCTCAGCGCAGGTTCCCGCACCGCGTGCCTCAACGGCAAGTTCAGCACCAATTTCCACACTGCGCCTCAACGGCAACCTCAGCGGCAGTTCCCGGACTGCCTCAATTCCAAGCTCAGCGGCGGTTTCCGTACCGCGCCTCAACGCCACGCTCAGCACCAGTTTCCACACCCAGCTTCTCAACACCAAGTTCAGCACTGGTTCCTGCACCGCGTGCCTCAACGACCAGCTCAGTGCCGGTTCCCACACCATGCGCCTCAAAGGCAAGTCCAGCGCCGGTTCCCGCACCGCGCGCTTCAAAGCCAAGTTCATCCCAGTGCCACCAGGCTGTCCAGCGCCGGTTTCCACGCCGGCCTCAGCCTCACCGGCGTTGGTTTCCGCACCGGCTTCAGCCTCACCAGTGCCAGTTTCCGCACGGGCTTCAGCCTCACCCAACGCCGGTTTCCGCACCAGCCTCGATCATGGTGAAGCGATTCCTGCCTGTTCCTCCTCCTTCGCCTTGGTCGGGGTTCCTGGTTGCTCCCGCGCCTCCCCCCCTTTCCTTGCTGGTTTAGGGGCTGGGAATGCCTGTTGTCGGCACCCCGGAGTTGTGCCTAGTGCGGGGGGTACTGGACCTTTTACCGCCTGCCTGTTTACCTGCCTACCTGATCATCCTCCACGTGAACTGGATAATTACCTAATTGTCTGTCACCTGTGTCTTATTCTCCTCACCTCTGTTCCCAGTATAAAGAGTAGTGCCTCACAACTGTTCGTTGTGAGGACATACGTCTAGCCACCTCTCTTATCTTCATCTCTTCCCTTGGTTCCGCCCTTCCTGTTCTCCCCTTCTCCTCAGTTTTCGTTTGGCCCTCGTGCCTATGTTTTGTTCCTGTTTATCGTGTTGCATATTGTAAATAAACCTTTGTGTGTCCATGGAAGTCTGCGCCTGCTCGTCCTTCTATTCTTTCCTCACGGGACAGAGCCAAATCATGACAAAACCCACAGAAGTACCTGCCATGGACAAATGGTTCAGGCAGAATGGGAGAGCTTGGGAAAGGGCTCCCACTAGTCTAGGTATAGTGTGATTTTTAGAGACCTTTGGTGCTTGTGGCTCCTGCGCTTCAGGGACTCTGCACTGTACGATGAAGAATTTTTGATTGTTTGTTTAATTTGGTACATAACAAGCCAGAACTCGGACCAGCTTCAGGGTCCATTCACAATAAACTGTCAGCTGACCTTCTGTGAGTGTGTCCTATCCTGCTGAACCAGCCAACATGACAGATGAATTGAACTCTTTCAATGCAGCAGAAGTGTCTCTGCCACTGGATGATGCCACTGATATTTGGGAACAACCGGCAAGTTAGGTGATGAAAATTTACACATAGCTTGGGAACATCATCCACCTCACAACTGTTACTCCGACTCCTGGGCCTGCACTGGATCCAAGGAAAGAGCCTTGGATGGTCATCCAGCCAGCAACACACCCATAACATTCTGAAGTTACATTCTGATTACATTGGCTAAAGAAGCAGTATATAATTCTCCCTAAATCTCTGCACTCCTTGTTTTTGGGACTCCCCTGGTTATGGTGACACAGTCGCTCCATCAATTGGAGCACTGACTCCAGTATCTCCAGGTACCCCCTTGTCAGTGTTCACATCAGGTCAAATACGTACTTCTCACTCTACCTCCATCCAGGGTGACCTGTTTCAAACCTCACCATCCATGGGATGTTCTATAGAGCTCCTGGTTGGCAACATGCCTATCCTCTGTCTGTACCTGAAATGAGGGCAATGGTGGATTATGTGGCTGAGGTGCTCATTCAGGGGTTCATTAGTTGATCCATGTCCCCTGTCACCACAGGTTTCTTTTTTGTGGAGAAGAAGTGGATTTTTGCTAATTAGATTCGCAGATTCAACACTTTAGTTTATTGATGAAGTAGATGCTTCAGAGGTCGGACTGGAGGTTGTTTTGACACAACACAATGTGATGTGATGTGATTGCACATTCTTCTCCAAGAAGCTCACAGAAGCAGGGCATATTCATGATATTGGAAACCACAAGTTGCTGTCCTTCAATGCAATGTTATAAGAGCAGAGGGATTGACTAGAGGGAGCTTGGCATCCTAATTTTGGTACTTACTAATCTGAACTTAAATATGTATGGTAGGCATAATGTCTAAATACACATCAAGTCTACTGGTCTTTTCCAGTTCCAAGAACAAAAAGGTAGATGCTGTGTTGAGACATTACTCTGCTGTTGTGGCCCCTGTGGATCCTGAGCCCATTCTACTGGCCTCTATGTTAGTGGCTCTGATCACATGAGCTCATGTGAAATAACCAGAGCAGTCATGGGTTAGCAGGTTCCAGTTGGCTGACCCCAACAGGCTTTACATGCCTGAACCACTGCATGGATGTGTGATAGAGTGGGCTCACACTAGTTTGTTGGCTATGTGCCTATGTGCATCATAGGAGGCAAAAAATGCAGTTTGTGCCATTACCAAAAAATGTTCCTGCTGGAAAACTACATCATTTTGCATTACCAAATAGGCAGTGGATCCACATTGCTGTGGATTTTGTCACAGATCTATTGGGAGGATATATGACAGTTTTGGTGATGATATACTGTTTTTTTATGGAATGCAATTTTATTCATTTCGTTTCATGTCCTACAGGTGCCTGCGGCTAATGCTATTTTCTAATGCTATGCTCCATGTATATAGCACACTGATATGCTGTTGGCTCAAATTGAAAGCAAGTGCCATTGGGGAAGATAGATGAACAGACTCAGTATTCTGGACATCTACACATTTGGGGAGTGGCACAGACAGTATGGCCTGTCTGTTAAACCAGCTAACATGGCAACATGTGATTTATTATCTGATTTACCCGGTGTAGGTGACTTACCTGTGTAGTGAATTAAATGTGTAGTGGATTGGTGAAGACCTGGGGGAGTGACCATAAGTGTAAGTGCTGTATTGTTAGAAGTGTTTGTTTTTAACATCACACAGGTTTGTTCTCGTAGTTGCTCAAGTCTGCTGCTCCTGTGGGGATCCAAACCGTAGGAAAGAGGGGGCTGTTAAAGTGAACAGAAAAATAATTGTTTACTTGCTTGGTGGATTAGCCTTATCTTCAGTATACACAATCTTTCAGTATATCTTTCACAGGCTCTATTCCTCTCTCTATCAGTCTTTTTTTCTGTATGTATGTTTCAGTATTTCATCATGAATGATGAAATAATCCGTAGTCATGCTAAAAAAGTCACCCAAACCCAGAGAGACAAACTAAAGTCTAACTCAGACTCTGTAACTTCCTCTGTTCTCTGTGGTCAAAAGACAGAAAAATCCTTGCATTCTCACACTCTAGGTCCAGAGAGAAAAACTGATCACTTTGAATTCAACATATTTTGCTCAGGAACAAGCACAAATGAAGAGTGTGTAGATGAACAGTTGTAAGAGTTAATGCTTCTCACCAGTAACAAAGGTGGTTTAACAAAACACACAAGAAAACAATGACAGACTTTTTACAATTTACCATAATAGAGAATTAACCATAACAGTGTTCAAACAGTACATTTTACCAGGAGTTACAAGGGATTTTCAAAATTACAAGTGGTTTAACAAAGAATCCACAAACACTGAGTGAAATACAAGAGGTAGATATACACAGACTAGACGATAGGCAACACCTGGGTGGTAGTAGCCTAGAGGGTAAAACACTTGCATGTGAACCTGACGACCACAAAGTTGTAGGTTCAAACCCCCACTTTCTACAATTGTGAGCACAACACTTAACATTAAGTGTCTCCAGGGGACTGTCCCTGTAACTAATGATTGTAAGTCACTCTGGAAAAGGGTATCTGGCCAATGCCACCTTACCTGGGCCTGGGAGAAGACAGGAAAAAGACACAAGATAACAAGAGGGCAATGCTGGACCAAGACATGGACATTATTAACTTAACAGAAGAAACTTAAAAGAAAACAGTTGAAAGACACAATGTTGCAAAAAGTCAAAGACAGTCTCTTAGTAACCTTCATTAGCACTCAAACTATTTAAATTCCACCATCATGAGATCATCATGTATTTTCCTTATTCCTTCATGTCTCGCTTTGCTCCTCTGTACTCCTCTCCGCAGTGTTGGGCAG
Organism: Brachyalestes nurse; assembly: GCA_037974405.1. Classification (NCBI taxonomy): domain Eukaryota; kingdom Metazoa; phylum Chordata; class Actinopteri; order Characiformes; family Alestidae; genus Brachyalestes; species Brachyalestes nurse. The sequence continues at coordinate 8,731 of JBBPCY010126798.1, read as the reverse complement.
TATGGTGTTACTAAGTAATGCGTTACTGTAATTTGATTTGTTTTTTAGTAATGCAGTAACCTAACATGTTATAATTTTAAAATTCGTAACAAGGTTACCGTTACAATTCAAGTAACGTTTCATTACTGCTGCATTACTAATAAAATCAGGTTTACAGTAACCTGTCAGCGGCAGGCAGATGTCTGTCTGACAGGCGCACACATGACGTCATCTACGTGAGACCTGCATGCGACAGCAACTCAAATGAAAACAAACACAGCATGGAGAGTCATAAGTTCGAGTTCAGTAGCTGGAAATATAGCCTTTACTTTAATCATCTCAGTTAAAGGCAAAAACATTATATGAGTTGTCGTAGGCTTGTAACACTTAATAATAAAGTGTGTTTGAGCTGAATTAAGAGTTTCTCTAGAGGGTCGGGAGTAAATAATAATCTAACTAATAATGTAACTAATTACCTTTGAAATAAAGTAATCACATGATTACTTTTTAAGGGAGTAATGAGTAATCAGTAGTTTAATTACATTACAAGTAATTTGCCCAACACTGCCTCTCTGTAATTCCTATGCCTTTCTTTTTGGTTGCTTCTTCTCTGTTTCAGTTCCTCACACTTCATATGCTTTGAAATTAATAAAAAAACACAGGACATGATGGTTCACTGTCCATTGTGCCAATAGATAGTACCCACACATGTTGCCTTGCTGTTAAGAATGGCGGGGGAACTGTTTCTCAACCATGGAGGAGATAAATTTGGGACACATTGTCAGTAGTGTACCTTTGAATCAGGGGGTGTTTCGGCTTTCAACACTAGACACCCTCATCAAAGGTGGCCAGCTACAGGGTGATCAAACCTGAGCTTGTGTCCCATGCTCAATCATGAGTATCCCACAGGACTATAAGTCAAGCCTGGAGCTGACCGCATACCTTGTCCTAGATTCCCCCTTCTCCTAGATAGTTCTGACCTTGATTTTGAGTGGTAGGGGGGTTAGTGAGTGGGTTCTGATGCTGTTTTTTGAGCCAAGCAAGGGTCCCTCCGCTTGGCCCATATCCACTGACTGCTTCTTTCGGTTGCTTCAGAGACTGACCTACTTATCTGTTACAGAGGCTGTCCATGGATACCGAGGTCCTTCAGCAGCCTAATGGTGAAAGTAGCCACAAAACCTCTCCCACTTCAACCGGAAAGAGTTTCGAAATCCGTTCTTGTTGTTGAGCGTCTGCTGCTAGTTCTGTGTAGTGCAGTTTCTTGCGCTCATAGGCCTCTGAAATCTCAGCAGGAAAAATTAATTGCTGACTGATATCAACTAGCATCTCCCAATCCTTGGCTAGTTGTCCAGTTTCTGGTTTGGTAAGGGGATGGCTGGACTTTCTCCGTCCCTCTCGAATGAATGTTGGTGCTGTGATGTAATTAGTTTCTCTCATGGGCATGGAATTGATGGTACTCCTCCTGCTTGCAATAGCTGCTGCCACACTTTTGAGGACATGGTTGTGCCTCCAGGTGTAGTGGCCTTGTGTGAGGCTGGTCTTACAGCCAGTCAAGATATGTTGCAAGTAGATGGAGCACATCATAGGTAGCTCTGATGATGAAGTTGATGTTAATTAACTCCATTTCCCAGAGCTGACTCCAGCTGAGCTTTCTCCTCTCCAGACCTTCCATTGTCCCTGCTTGGCCAGAGAGATGCCAAGTTGGTTTACTTGTCACAAGGCCTCTTCCCAGCTGAATATGCCCCACAATGTCCTTGTTTTTCAGGGATGCCGTGGCATGCTGCACAGATGGTGTCCATTTCCATCCAGTTAACAAGGGTGGTGCAGCATTGTTGATGGTCATTTCTTCATGAGCCCAGGCTCTTGACGGGTTGCTCAGACACCATTGGTATTGGGTCGTCAGCAATGCAAAACTTCACATTTTTAAGCTCTCAAGTTGACCTTGTCTTTACAGGAATCACTACTAAGTAAGTAATCAACACTAAGTCATTGCAATTCTAATTTTGCACTTTTGCATTAGCACATTTTTCTGATAGTAATTTTCCTAGATGTTTTACTTGGTCAGTAAACAGTCCCTACAATTTTCTTCTACCAGCTCTTCCCCACTCTATTCCATACAGCCACTGTACCCTGCTCCCTCACTCTCCATTCAGTTTAGATCCCTCCAGTGTCATCTTAGTTAGATTTTCTTTCCTCTTTAAGTTTAACTTTCATTTCCAGTTCTGGTTCAGTTTCTGTCATAGTCCTTTATAGTTTTATTTCTAACACTTCCTGTTTATTCCCAATAAGCTTAATAAGTACCTATTGTGCCATTGGCCTGGGTGACATGTTTCAATCAGAATACTGTTCTTTTCTTTTTATTTGGAATGTTGGTATGGTTCTAATGCTAAAATGTTCATTATTATATGGTGTATTGTGAATATATACAGTCTTTTGATCAATTTATCAAGAAAAGAGTATCGATCTTTAAATTCTACAATTTTCCACATTGACTTACATTGTAGAATGTTCTGCCATTGTGAAGGTCATCTTACTCTGCAAGATAGGTTGAACCAGCCACTGAATTGGGACCAAAAAAATTTGTCTGAATGATAATAAAATGAGATAATGTGACATATTAAATTAGCCAGCAGGTTTTGTGGTGAGCAGAATTTTTACCTCTGATTCTCTAAGTTGTTTTTCTCTTAACCCACAGGTGTAGTGCCCCCTGTTTTAGTCCATCCACTGTGGGTGAAAAATATGTTGACGTGCCATTCTGGAGAAACACAGCGAATCTGAAATGTTGGAGGTGCCAGAATGCGGCAAACATTAGTAACCACCTAGCAAGACCATAGCAACCACCTAGTAACAACCACAGTTACCGTAGCAACAATGGGATCATACTTGGCATTATCTTGCAGAAATACATTTTGTAGTTGTAAAAAGGCGCCACTTCTATCCAAGCCTGTTTGGGACTTTAACATTAAAACATTCATTAATATCCAGTGTATTGCATGCTTATATAGCTTTTTGATCAACTGATCGGGGTCAAGTATAGATCATTTAAAACTGATCATGTTCCCTATTGACTTGCATTGTGGAACATTTGGTCGTGAGATTATCTCACTCTGCAAGACTCTTTAAGACACAAAAGCTCAGGTCAGTTGTGAAAAGAAATATTGAGCAGAAAATCTGCCAATGGGGTATGAAAAAAATTATTGGCAGGAATTCTTAAACCTAGCAAAAAAAATCTACCGACTAAATAATAATAATAATGTGCTTTTAAACTAGATTAAAATGCTAGAACTGTGCTTAGTACAATCTATGAAATTACACTTATTAAGCCAGAATTACTTAACATTTTCTGACTAAGCTGACTATAAGAATGTATGTCTTAAAATAAGAGCAATACCTAGCAAAAAACTCTTATTATGCATTTTATTCTTTTGATTCAGCTGATTTTTAGAATTGATATCTTGATGCAGTGGTTCCCAAACTGGGGGCCCGCCCTCTAGGGGAGGGGCAGAGGTACTGCAGAGGGGCGCACGAATGGGATTACATGTGTAGTTTGAATTGGAGAGGGGGGCTCATTAATGTTCTTATCCAGAAAAGGGGGCCCTGGAGAGAAGGTTTGGGAACCACTGTCTTGATGTAAGATAAATACCTAGCAAAGAAAGCTTACATTAAGATACTGTGGTGAGTGTGAGAGAGAGAAGATGATGAAGCACTGATCTTAACAGTCTTTTTTTTTTTTTACCAGCTTCACAGCTTCAAAACAAAGACTCAACAGGGTGTACTGTGCCCCCAACCGGTATAACCCAGTACAACTCCCAACTGTAATCATACCCCTGCCCCTCTCATCCATCACTACCCTCCAGTGGATGACGCTCCAGAGCATAGTGATGGATGAGAAGGGTCCAAACCACACAAATAACACAGATAACAACACAAATATAACACATAATAACACAGTCCCTCTAATATCCCCAAAACATTCATAAACAGCCGACTGGCCACTCATGCTCATCCGCAAGAGCTCATGGGAGCCAGTGTAACTGCTGGCTTGTCACAATACAATTTCTTAAAATAAGAAAATAAAAGAAATAATTTTGTCTTAAATCAAGGCAGTAGAAACGTTCTTGTTTTCAGCATTTTTTTATTTAAAACCTTTTTATTTATCAAAATATGTTATCAACAAGCTATTTAACAGCATTGTGTGTATCGTTTTCTGCAAGACCGCCTTACACAAAACAGGCGCTTTGGATGGGGTTGTTTAGTATGCGCATCTCAGCCACATCTCGGCTGAGAAATACAGGCCGATGCCCGTGGTTCCGAGGGGGGTGGGGTGGGGGTCAGTGTTATGCGCATCTCGGGCCAACGGGCAGTTCCGGACGTTTCCAGAACGCAGAGCTTGCCAGTCTGCCAGAATGTAACTGTTGACCACCAGTAACCACTTAGCAACACTATAGCAACCGTCTAGTAATAACTGCAGTTACCATAGCAACAACTAGTAAATACCACAATTACCATAACATTTAACATTTTCTCATGGAAATGCATTCAAGTTAACTGTAACAGTAATCCTGAAAAAAGAATTTCTCTCCTGAAAGAAAAATGATATTTCTGGCCATGATTTATTAGCTAAACACATAACCTTCCGACAAATGACTGAAAGAGTGAAAAAAAGTGAGTATGACATGTAATGACAAGCTTAGAAGAACATGCTTTATTAACTCAACAGGTAAAGTTAAAACACTGGATTGAGCTGAGAGATAAAACAGACAACCAAAATATATTAATAAGATAAGATAAGAACATGGTGTCCAGAAAGGGGAATCAGCAGAACCACAGTTATGCTGGATGCAGAAATGCTAAAAAAAGGAAGAACAGAATGAAATGAACCCTGTGAGACTGGCGGTGGCCTCAGTCCTCAGTAGGTCACTCCAGTCATGGACGGTGTTCCTCAGGAGAAGATTCCTCTCTGTTGAAGGCCACCGTGGGATCAGCAGGTGACTCCCGATCTTTCCTGAAGCTCACAGCAGCATACATGTGGAGTTCAGGGCTGGGATTAGGAAGCTGTGTTGTGCTGTAGATCTCCTGGACGGTAGGGTTCGAGGGTAGCTGGGCAGTGGTGTACACTGGATCAGAGGGTTGTTGGACAGTGGAGTAAAGGGGAGGAGCTCCGGCGTCTGACTGGGATCTGGTGTCTAAAATCTCCTCATAGTCACACGCAGAGTGAGAAATCTGAGGGGAGATAAAAACTGTTAGGACACATTGTAAGGGGCCAGTCTGGGGCTGGACTGGTCACTACTCCCACCCCGACCAGCAGGGGGAGTCTCAGAACTGCTGGTCTCACTCTGACTGGGCATCTGTGGCCCCCCTACTTAAAAGAGCTTCTCTTTGGATTCTCTGCTGAGTCTTTACAAACACTGATACTGATGAAGCTGGTAAACAGGAACATCTGTTTAATTTTGTTTTTATGTTTTGCTCTGAGATAGGCCAACCAGTTTTTCTCTCGGTGTCATTGTTTTATCTCTTTGGGCCTCTGAGGGCTGAAGCCTTTTTGGGGTCCTGACCTGATGTCAGCCTGGTAGGGTAGTGGGTAGAATTGTGAGTTCACAAAACAACAACCCAACTCTTCACACTCCTTTGCAGTTGAGTCACCTTGCAGTTAGCAACTCTGTCCAGGTGACCCTGGACTGTAGTCAGTTAACCTGAAATTAAATTACATTTCTATCACTTTTACGAAATGATGTTCTTAAGACTGTGTAATTCGATTTTTTTCAGATTAATAAGTGTTTAAATGTAATGAGCAGGACAGTTGGTATCACGAGGACAGCACATATCCTCAGCAAAATGAAAATGTCCTCACTTTTATAAATACATGTACACACACACACACTTACTCTCTCTCTCTCTCTCACACACACACACACACATAGAGCATACCTTAATACTGCTTTCCATCTTGATCGTGTTTGCTGAAGTGTTGGATCCTGTTGACCAAAACAAACACCACAAATAAACTCTACTACGTTCATCTACACGAAGAGACTCCATTAGATTTACAGGTTTAACTTCAGCCCTGTTATTTACTGACTTATAGGAGAAGTTCAGTGTGAAATGGACCTGGGGTGTATTGAAACATGATAACCAGTATGACATTTTGTTGAGTAGCCCACCTCAACAAACCTCAAGGCTCTACTAGACTGATAATGCAAGTGTTGGGGCATCACATAGCCAGTGCAGATAAATCGCTATTTCTACACCGTTAACAAGGCTCAAGCAGTTCCACACTTCATTTCTAGAATTCTGAGGGCCCTGACATTTAAAACGAGACACTGAGAACTTTGAAACTGCACAGGTAGTTTATTAAAAAAGACAGTTTATACAGACAGTACCTTCAGGGAATATTCCCGTCAACGCTGTCTTGAAATTAAGGCACAATAAGTCGACTGACGAGCACGAACGAAACTACAGCTGATTAGTCACATAAATACTCCCATTATGCTCTTTATTCTCATGTAGACAGTCACCAGATATTCTAGCTGGAATCCACACAGTTCCACGGAATTCATTTTGCAATCGGTAGCCCTAACCTACCTGTTCGTTCGTGCTCGTCAGTCGACTCGTCGTGCCTTAATTTCAATATGGCGGCGACCAGAATATTCCTTGAAGGTACTGTCTTTTTTAATAAACTACCTGTGCAGTTTCAAAGTTCTGTGTCTCGTTTTAAATGTCAGGGCCCTCAGAATTCTAGAAATGAAGTGTGGAACTGCTTGAGCCCTGTTAACGGTGTAGAAATAGCGATTTATCTGTACTGGCTACATGATGCCCCAACACTTGCATTTTCCGTCTAGTAGAGCCTTGAGGTTAGCATCGGCTAAAAGTGCTGTGTTTCAGAACGCAGGGGGTGAATGAAGGTGGGTTATCATGTATTAATACACCCCAGGTCCATTTCACACCCAACTTCTCCTTTAACCATGACATACATAAACATCATGTAGATGTCATAACAGATAATGCTAAGTAAGCCTTTCCTGCCTGAGCAGAATATTCAAATTTTTTGACATTAATGCACACTAGTTTGTGTGAGTCCAGTGTCTTTCAATCATGTTGAGGATAGTTAGCAATAAAGATGTAATTTGGACTGATAATCCAAGCAAATAACAGTACCCAGACACAGTAAGAATTTCAAATGACTTCCATTCAGAAAACTTTAACCAGTGATATTCAGCAGTAGCTCAGGTGGAAAGCCTCACAGGGCAGCATTTAGATTTAAAACTGGCAACTGAACCACTTAGATATAACGAATGAAATCATTTTTTCTCCTTCAAAACTTAAATGCCTGGAAAGGGTTCATTTAAAAGATTCATGCTACCATTACTGGTGATGACAGATAGATTGGTTGGTTTGATGTCATGCCGATTGGTTTGCACGAGCCATCAACTCATGGACAATAACCAATAATATTAACCTGACTCTGTTATATTACTCTGTCATATTATGTCAGTGTTACTTAGACAGGTTCAAGAAATACATTTCTATCAGCAGGAAGCAAACTTTTACAGAATGATGTTAGCACTCGGTAGGACTGTGTAATTATGAGATTATTTTTAGTTATAAGATTTTGTTGCAGTAATTATGTGTTTAGTGTTACCCAAGATGTGTTTGTGTGTTTTATTGTTTGTCCGTGTGTGTGTGTGTGTGTGTGTGTGTGTGTGTGTGTGTGTGTGTGTACTTTACCTTGTCTCCTGCTGGATCTCAGTTTGTAGAAGATCAGAGCTACTCCTCCAATCAGCAGCAGAGTCACACAGACACACACAGTGATGAAGATGATGGAAGAACCTGGAGATTAAATTATATTTCTGAGTACAGAAACTCCACCAGAAATCCAGTGCAAGCACCAGACCAGAGTCTGTACTGAGGGGCAGGGCCTACTCTGGAAGTTATAAAAGCTTTGGGTCCCCTTCTCTAAATCTGCTTCTGGACGGATTCTAAACAGGAGGACGCCATCATTGTAGTTGTGTGTGCAACAAAAAACTGTCTGTACAACAGTAAGAATAATAACACTTACCTTTATCAGATTTGGAGTCTTCAGTTTGACTCTCTGGTGGTGGATCATTTGGAGTAGATGGGATTTCTTTTGATGTTCCTTAATGTAATATGACATGAATGGTAAAAAAAATCATGTAAACATTTGAGCTACAACCATTTATAGACGTACTGTAAAGTCTTCTGTCTTTCTCAGCCCTCAGTGACTGACATGCTGGGGTTGTGTCACTCATTACTCAACCGGATGTTGAAACTTCCTCTGTTCTTCATGAAAAGGGGAATAAAAAGGTTCCTACATCCGTGCATGCAATGAGCTGCTTATCCTAACCCAGTTAGGAGGGGTGTGTTAGAGCCTGATAGGGCAAAAGGAGAAATTCCATCTCAGGGCAGACGGACAGACAGATAGCGGCAATTTAGCATCTCCAGACATAATATGCAGGTCTTTGGACCGTGTGAGAAAACCAGAGCTCCCGCCAGGAACCCACACAGACAGAACATTCAAAACCGTCACTATCTGGCCAGGGATCGAACCCAGGACTTTCTTGCTGCGAAAGCACAACACTAACCACTAGCTACCATTCAGTCTCACCTTATATTATATCCTTCTGAGATTTCTTTTCTTTTGTGATTGTTTATCTATTTGGGCCTAAAAAAATGAAACTTTTTTTGAATATATTTTTTGTTTTAATGTCCCAGCATGTCCACTGTAGAGGACAAC
>JBBPCY010126790.1:0-17065 GCA_037974405.1 Brachyalestes nurse | reverse complement strand
GTATATGTATATACTGCTAAAAAAACACATCAAATGTCAGTGGCCTCCACCTGTTTAACCATTCCGTCTCAATGTTTCCCCTCTAGTGCACCAAAGCAGCTGAAACTGATTAACAACCCCCTTTGCTTCTGAGTAGTTTAATTGACTTGATGGTATACTCTGATTACAAAGTGTTCCCTTAATTTTTCTGAGCAGTATATATATATATATATATATATACATATTCTCAGTGTGTACATACATGCAACTTGCCAAAGGCTTCATTTACTTTACATATAGTTTACACATAGTTTACATATACATATATAGTATATATTTTACAATACAGATGTCCATGTTTATATGTGTATATCTAAGATTGTATAGTGTACATTTCATACTGTACTGTTGGTATAGTATTTCATTCGATTCAATTGTTTTCTTAATTTCTGCTGCTCTTTACTTGTACTGTCCACCTTCTGCCATGACAAAGCAAATTTCCCATGTGTAGAACTAATAAAGGCTTATCTTATCTTATATACACATTTGCAGTAAGAAAAGATGGCATAACAACAGATTTTACAGAGTACAAAAAGACACATATTATAAACCTAAATAAATAAACTATAAATATGAACTCTAAACCAGAAATAAAAATTGTGCAATTTAGTACAAGGGTAATTTTAACATCCAAAAACTGTGCAAATCAGCAGCAGCAGCATTTGTTGGTCTCAACATTGCTTTATAGGGCAGTGATTTATACAGCAACCATTTATACAGCAAACATCTTGAATACAGAAAGGGCCCCCAAAAGTCTGGGACTTGGTCTCCCTCTTTTGCTCTCTCTCTCTTTCGCACCCCATGTTAATTAATGTATGGTGTTCCATGTAGCTGCTGTACAGTTTGTTCTTTTCAGTAGTGTATTAAAGGCCCAAAAGATCAGTGGTGCTCTCTGACAGAACAGAGGAAATAATCTTGGTGGTAAAAGGGGACCCAGACCACTGATCTGCTTTCATGTCTATTTTTTATATAATCTCACTATTTCTTTTTTCTCTGTCAAGTCATTTTTTCATGTATTGACTCTCTCTTGTTTCTGCCTTCTTCTGTCTTTATCATGTTCTGTTTCTCACTCTCATTCTGCCCAAACCCCTCTATTCTTTGAGTTTCTTTCATTTTTCTCTCCATCTCTCCAATCTCTCTTCTTGATTGCTTCTGGTTATCTCATTTTCTCTTCCTCCCCCTGTCTCCCCCTTATTCTGTCTCTTTGTCTTTCTTGATTTTCTCTCTCTCTCTTTTTCTCTCCCTCTCTTTCTCTCCCTCTCCCAATTCTATCTTTATTTTTGTTTCCGTCTCTTTCTCTATTCTTTCTCGTTCTCTCTTTGTTTCTTTAATTTTTCTCCCCTCTCCCCTCTCTTTCTCTTTATTGATTCTGTTTATATAATTTTATCATTTCTCTCTCTCCTCTCTCTCTCTCCCCGACTATCTCTTTTGTCTCTGTCTCTTTCTTGCTCATTCTCATTCTTTGTGTTTCTCTCACTTTTCTTTCCATCTCTCCTTGTCTTCATCCCTCTTGTGCTTTTTCTTAATTTCTCACTTCATCTCTCTCTTTCTCTCTCTCTCTCTCTCTCTCTCTCTGCAGGTGGCTCTTCACTGAAATGATGTGTTTGTGCTATGCATTCTGTGGTGTTCTCTTCGGTCTGTGCAGTCTGAGTAACCTGACCGTCCTCTCATCCGTCTGCTGGTTCAAAGTCTGCTGCCCCAACTACGGTAGGACAGGGTTTACAAAATGCTGGGAAAAAGACTAAAAAGAACCAGAGAGGTTGTGAAACACAACCTGGTTCCTCTGATAAGCAACACAAACTGCTAACACCGCTTATATTTAAACACACCTATGAGCAAAACAGGTGACACAACTTGAACTTGAACTTACTCAATGCTTCATTAAGCTGGAATGAGCTCCCGCTTTAAAGATCTGTACTGAATTTCAGGTGACAGATTTATTTCACGAAATGAAACCAAATGGCCAAGATATTTGGTATTTGGTGTGATGTTTGCTTCTGGTGCTATGTGGCTAATGTAGTTTACAACTCCTTACACATTCAAACTATTTTAGGCTGTAAAGGAATCTGTGATAGATTCGCTTATGGTTTCTGAAACTGTACGACTCACTGTTATTTATAAGCACGGACTTAATCTTTATTGCATAGCCAAACAGTAGCAGCATCCATCCTAAAGTCTGGTTTTCATTTTTGATGTAATTGATATGCAAATTTAAATAGTCACTTTAACTCTTTCTCAATTCTGATTGCGCAGTTAAAAAAGTATCATGATGATGATTTGACAATCGAAGAATTTCCACTTTCCCAAATGACCATTATTCATTTAACCATATTTAAGCATCCTTTATTAAGTCCTTGCCCATAGATCTCCAAATACCCAACATGAAATCATCACAAATTACATGCTACCACTGCCACACTGCCGCTTCTACCAGTAGATCGCATTCCCCAGAGCTTCAACTCCCAACACACCACCACGATCAACCTATAGATTGCGTCCCCTGGAATTCTAACCATGCCCCTTAGTCACGTCACCTAGACATCCAATAGCTCACGATTACCTGGAGCTAGGCTGCACCCTTGGACATGCCCCCAATCACATACCAGGAAAATCTCTGCTATTTAAAGTGAACGTAATGTTCAGTCTTTGTTCACTCATTAACTCCTTCCCGTGTATGTCTCATTTAACCCTTTTGCTTACCTTTCTATGGATTACTCATGTTTTTGGACTTGGCTTTGTGTTCTCAACTATGATCTTGGATTAACCCCCCCCTTGTACTGTTTGGATTACTTGGTATGAATGCTGCTGGACTCTGATTATGAACTTGTTTACTGTACTGTGAACTGGGTTATCTTGTTTTTCTGACCTCCTGTGTAATGACCCTGCCTTCTCCCTTCAACTATTCACTGCCTTGTGGACTTTCCTTGCTGGATCTATTGTATTCAACAAACTATTCTTCATTTACTTTTATCTTTTGCAAGTGTGCACTGCCTCATCTCGTTACAGCGTGAGTGAACCAACAACGAATGTCACAGCAGCAGTGGAGGAAATGAAGAGTATGTTCCAACAAATTATGTTTACAATGCAAAACCAACAGATGGAAATATAAAATCTAAGGCAAAGTGTGGAACATGTATCTCAAGAGGTTCAGGAAGTCTGTGCTCCTGGATTAGGAACCACAGCCCCCGTCAATGTGCCCAGCCCTGCACCAGACCCAAGACCTATTGCCCCAATGAGCGACACTGGCCTCGCTCCTCCTCTGATATTCATCGGGGACCCCAATGCCCCAATGTGACTTGGTCCTCAAACTCCAAGCAACTCAATTCCCTAATGAGGAAGTCAAGGCGGCGTACATCATCACCAGGCTTGGAGGTTGTGCTTTGGACTGGGCCACCTCACTCTTACAGCAGAAAGACCCAAGTTTAAACTTCAGGTGACTGTTCTTGGCCGCACTGCAATGGGTGTTTCGGAGCAGTGCATCACAGCGTATGGCTACACAGTGGCTACTAACTGTTTCCCAAGATCAGAGATCAGTGGTGGACTATGCCATTGAATCTCGCATGCTGGTGGCCCAGAGTGAGTGCCCCTGCATTGCTCTCATCATTGCTTTCTATGAGGGTTTGAAGGAGTCCATGAACTAGTAAACCAAGACTGGGGCTCTTGGGATCTGGAAGATCTCATGACCCTGGTGAGTGAACTTGACAAACGACACCATGAAATGACATCGAGAATGAAAAAAGCGACTGGAATGAATGGGGAACCTGAGAAGCCGAGGTGAAGTAACCGAGTTCCGTCATACCTCATCCTCTCACCCAACTCTTACCAACCCCAAGACCCCAGAAGTGGAAGCCATGCAGATCAGCAGATCTAGGCTCAGTCCTCAAGACCGAGAGAGGAGAAGAACTCAAGGACTTTGTCTCTACTGTAGGACACTACAGAATAGAATGTCCCGAACGTCCTGATCAAACCACCAAAATAGGAAATGGCTCAGCTCACCAGGGGAACAGGACCTCCTGGTGAGCACAAGGTCATCAAGGCCACAGTCTCTCTCCTTACCACCAAAAACTCTGTGAGTTTTACCACCTGGACACCCGCCACGACCCCCTCATCCTAGGGTATCCTTGGCTGGTGGCCCTATCAACCCATCATCAATTGGGCCACTGGTACACTACAGCAATGGGGCCCTGAATGTGACAAACATTGAACCCCATCCTGAGTAGGTTGTTGTCAAGATAAATAATCTATTGACCTTTCTAGAGTACCCCTGGAGTACCATGATCTTTCCAGGTGCAACACCCCTCCGGGGCAGACTATATTCACCTTTGCAACCTGAAACTCATGCCTGGAGGAGTATATTCAAGAGGCGGCCTCATCGGACCATACACATCACTTGCAGTGGCATCTTTCTTCTTCATTGGCAAGAAAGATGGAGGGTTGCAACCCGCATAGACTACCGGAAGTTTAATCAAATCACTGTTAAGAACAGATACCCTCTGCCCTTCGAATGACTGGTGCCACCATCTTCACTTAGTTCAACCTGCCTACCACCTGGTGCACATGACAGAAGGAGTCCACCCCTAGTGGACACTATGAATACTTAGTAATGCCTGCCAATTCTGGACCTGGTTCGTTGACCCTCCCGCTCTTAAGCCGTCCGCGGAAGAACTCCCGCTTAGGCTCGCTATCTGGCGAGGCGGGGCTTCCACAGCTCGGAGACGAATGAGGCAAGGTGGTTCACAACGCTGCTGTCTCCGACGCACTTACTTGGTGCCCGAGGGGTCCCTGTCTTCCTCCCCGACTCATCCACCCAGGCTTGTGTCCGACTCGCCTCATCAGGTGAGTCCCAAGCTGACCCAGCAAGCCTCACTCGTGGCCACCTCAGGCTCTCATGCCATCAAATGGCCCAAATCCAGCACCAGGCAGCCTGGCCAGCTGTCCCAAGAGGCTACACAGCCTAGCCTGGGGCTACAAGAAGCTTTGTGGCAGAACCCTCCACCCACCGCGGCCGAGTGGGAGATCCAGCAGCATCTAGATGCACAACAGAGCCGGCTGGATCGACTCACTGGGCAGCTTGTGAGCCTGGCCCACAAGCCCTGAACCTCCATCCATCAGCCCTGAAGCAGAGCCGCTGAGCTAAGCCGCTGCCACAGCGCCGCTGAGCCAAGCTGCCACCGCAGGGCCGCTGAGCCAAGCTGCCGCTGCTGAGCCAAGCCACCGCAGCACCGCTGAGCCAAACCACCGTACCCCAGGGCCAAGAAGCTCCTCTACCCCAGGGCCAAGAAACTCCTGTCCCGGCTCCTAGACGGCTGTAGCTTCCCACGCCTGCCCCGCAGCAGCTTCAGCCCCCAGTCCCAGTGCCAAGATGGCTCCTGAGGTCCCCATTCCTGAAGCTCCAGCTCCTACAGAGGCTTCCAACGCCTCTTTGTGGCCACCTCTGTCTCTGCCGCTCCGGTGGCAGGCCCTCGGGGGAGGGGTGCATGCGGGGCCCTGTCAGAGATCCGGGGAGTTTCCCCAAATATTTTTTTGGCGGTGCTGAGGGGATGGCGGGTATCCATCTCGGAGGGGATCCCCAAGAGAAGCTATGACTGAAGGGGGTCTTGCCCCAGACGAAAGGAAAGGGGCTCTCGAGTGGAGCCTGGCCCTGGAGCCATCAGAGGGGCCTTTGTTTTGGCCTTGAGGCCCTTTTGGGCACCCCGGAGTGGCGCAGTTGAGAGGTGGTTCTGTAACGCCCATGGTCAGCGGCCGCCAGAGGCCACTATTGTTTAAGTTTTAGTTTAAGGACTTTTAGTTGTAACACCTGAGTTTCATTATGACAGCAGTTTTATGTTTAGTTAAAGGAGAGTCCTTTGTTAGTCAGGTACATTACTCCTGGTTCTGTGTTTGTTCGGGTTTCCCTCTTGGCTTTATGTTTTGTGGCCACCGAGCCTATTTACTTTCTATTTGTGAATAAAAAAAAAGCAAGGAAAGATGTCAGTCTGCTTTTGTGCCTCCTGCCTGAACTGACTCACTCTTGACGTGACATGATCCTACCGAGACAAACTTTACCCCAGAAACCATTCTTCCTTGTGTTTAATGGCCCAACAAGCAGAACCTCTTCCCCCAAATACCCCGGGGGGCCTTGAGTATGTACTGACCAGCCCCTGGGTTTAGGTTCTCCAAAAGTGGGCGGTAAGTGGAAGTTAAACTTATGTCCATCACCTAAAAATATCCAGGCAAGGGCAGCTGTATTGTATAAAAGTATATAAAAGTGTTTTCATTTTAAATCGCCATCTGAAATTTCTTTGCATTTGCACTCAGAAAATAGATTTGTACTCTGTTGTAGTCACAAATTAAATGAGAGACAGAAAGAATAAGGGAGAAAGACAGAAAAAGAAAGAAAGGGAAATACTGAGAGAGAAAGAGAGAGAGAGAGAATAAAAGAGAGACTAAGAAAGAGAAAGAGAGAGAGAGTGACCAAGGTAGAGAGAAAAATACCGAGAGAAAATGAAAGAGAGAGACAAGGAGAGAGCAAGAATGAGAGAAAGACAGAAAGAGAAAGAAGAAGAAACAGAGAAAGAGAATAGGAGAGAGAGGTCGAGAGAGAGGAAGAGGGAGAAAAAGAGAGGAAACGTTGGGAGCTTATTCTTGGGAAATATTGTTTGATATGGAAATAAGCATGAATAATTATACATTTACAGGACTTGGTCAGAGGAATCGGATCCCTTCGCTGCTCCACTGGGAGCTTATTTGATCACTTGTTGAGAGTAATTGTTGTTAAGGAAAACAATATCTATTTATGCTGATGTCTGCTCTTCTGTGAAGCTCTCACTCCTGCGTTCATATGAATGTTATGGATTTGGCTCATATTCTCACATTTTAGCATGATGGAGCTCAAGTTAGCTCTAAATTTCTGCTGCTTTTCTGCACAGCAGGACACCATAGCTAATGTGGCACTTAATTATTTAATTGGTAGTTTGTGTGTGTGTGTGTACTGAGCTCATTTATGTGGACTAAATGATCCCAGAAAACTGTGGACATGGATGGATGGATTAATGGAGGGATGGATGGATGGACGGATGGATGGATAGATGGATGAACAGATAGATGGATCATCTGACAAACAGATGTGCAGAAGGGTGGGTGCATGGGTGAATGGATGGATGAATGGATGGAGAGATTGATGAATATGTGGTCCAGTGCTTGTGGTCCAAAGAACTATTCTAATCTGACTCTCAAGTCCAGCTTCAAAGATTTCAAATCATTATCATGAAGCGGGTTAGATGCGTCTACAATTGCTGAGAAAGTCATAAAAAACTTAATCAAAATAAAAATTTATTTTTATTAATTATTTTTTTGTATAATTGTATATCTTGTACAAATTAATTAATTCATTCATTCACTTGTTTGTTTATTTGTTTATTGACCAGAGCAAAAACAGTGGTGTTCTAGGTGTTTGCGGGTGGGGGTGTACTCCCTATTACTTAACCTCTGTATGTGCCAGAGGTGTTCACTGAGGAGCTAAAGCGATAAAAATATCTTTATCTGTCTCAGCAGGGACACAAGTCCTGCTCCTGCTCCTGTATGTGTGTGTGTGTGCTATAGGAAAGATGCCATTAATTTAGATGGTTCAGTTGTGTTCATGATTTCCATATGAATATAATATTTCACCGTAACACCACGTTTACTTACTTTTGGCTGTTATATAATTGCATTTGTACTATATTTAATTAGATTTAATTAGATTTTTGTATAGAAAAATACAAACAGCAGCAAGGTAGGATCAGGAAAAGAAAAAGAGATGAAATAATGAAAAGGAGAGATTGAGTATAATAGAGAGAAAGAGAGCAGGGGAGAGGGGAAAGTGCATATAAGAGAGCAGGAGAGAGAGAGGATGGAAAATAAATGTTTTGAACAGAGAAATAATGAAAGTGCTGATGATCTGAAGGGAATGATCACTTTTCTTGTGTAAAAGAAAGTTTTATGCCACTCATTTTACCGGGTTTGTTTAAGGACCCTCAGCACCTAAAATGTGCAGTTCATTTTTATATATTTTGTTGTTCTTCTGTTCAATGCTGATCTAAATATCTGATGCTCATAACAGATGGAAAATGAACCAGCTTGAACTGCAGTTCTGTGGAGACTCCCCTGTTGGCCACCATGTTGGCATGATTTTTTTGCCATCCAGATTTCAGCAGCAATTAAAATTACAGCATAAAATGGACAAAAATAGAGGGACATGATTTCGCTCCAACATTAACAACAATGTGTACAAGAAGGGCTTTGTATGTGTATCATCCTGTCGACACTCCTTTGAGAGTGAGAGAGGAAGAGAAAGCAGAGAACAACCCAAAGACAGCAAAAGAAAGAAAGAAAGGAAGAAAGAAAAAAGGAAAGAAAGAAATTCAAAGTAAGAAAGGAAGAAATAAAAGAAAGACTCATCACCCTGGATATCTATCGGGACAGAAATCTCTCTGCTGTCAGGAGCTGACAGAGGCAGAAGCACTGGGAGATAAATGTTCTCCATCTGCAGGCAGAATTCCTGCTGGTTTATTTTGTTCTGTAATGAAAGAACAGATGAGTCACACTCAATTGAAAATTAAACAAATTAAAGAGAGTTACAGCTGCATAGCTAAACATCTGACCTCAGTCTGCCTCACACTGACTCTGTACATGCCTTCAGTGTGTGGTCTTAAAAGAAGTGAGAATATTTCTGCTTATATCTATTTAAGATAGAAAAGAAAAAGAAAGAAAGAGAGAGAGAGTGAGAAATAGAGAGAGGTAGAAGAAGGATCAGAAAACAAAAGGGGGAGAGAAATTGAACAAGAAATGCAAGAAAGAGATAGATGGAAAAAAGATGAGAAAGAAAGAAAGAGGGAGAGGCAAGAAGTGAATGAAATAAGAGAAAGAGAGAGGATAATGTATATGGTATAGGTATTTATATAGTATGTAAAAAAATTATTCTCATGGAAATATCATGTCCACTTCAATGAAGTAAATTCAGTGCAGCATTTTGTCTCAGGTACTGCTGCACTGAGCCTTTCACACACATTTTAGGCAATAACTGGATTTATTGAGGTATCTGGTGCATGGGGCCAAGCATGGAGTTCAAAGCCTCAGTGATTAGAAAAAATTAAAAAAAAAATTATTTTGTCAATGAGGTTTGTGTCCCTAAGTGGGCTTGTCTTTTCATGCTCTTGCCCCTTGAAGTTGAGTACACACTAAGCACTTTTTGGGCATTTGCTTGACAGCTGTTGCACCAAAAACTATGAAATTTCTAGAAGGCCAACATTAGTTTGTTGTGATTCATCTGTTCAGTACCCCCATCTAGTGAATAACATCAGTGGAAGGCTCCAGTGCTTCACCAGCCAATATCTAATGATATCAATGTTCAAACTTCACAACATTTGACACATTGCATCACTAGCATATTCTTTGGAAGCACAACAAATTTTGTGGAATTTCATCTATCATCAGTAATGGGGCTGCAACTGATACATTTCAATATTTCTACAATTTTCAACATCATAAAAAGAGTAATATTTGGTTCACTTACACTTATCCCACAGTTTTGTTTGCCTCATCAAGATGGCCGGCAACAGCCAGTCAAGCAGCCAATGCACGCCAATGACAATGGTCAAACTCGGTGAAATTTTGTAGCTTCATTCATAATGATTTCATATCCAATTTTGACCCAGTAGTTACCCTATTTACACATTTTTATACTCAATTACCCCACTTCCTCTGGCCAAACACATTTCAGATGCTGCTTAGTTCTCTTATGTGGATGTGCCAGCCTTGCCTGTGACTCCAAGATGGTTGCATGGAAGTCTGTTACTCAAGGGAATTAAAAAATGAAATATTCTTATAATACATTTCCCATTTCCATGCTGATGTTCTTATGCAAATTATGGAATACAGTAGAGGTTCGCTTGCATTACAAGGTCATAGACTGTAACTAAACACTTTCATAAAAATGTGTCCAGTGCACTCGATTTTAACATTCTGTTTGCTTTTAGGGTCCAATTAATTACAGTTTTCATCAAAAACAGCAAAGTGCAATGATAAAAATGAACTGGACTGCATGCTCTGACATCAACGCTGAGGGAAGAATACAGAAGGCAGTAGATGTGATGTCCATATTGACTGTTTTTCTTTATGGGAAGCGTAATAGAATTCTGTTAACATTTTATAAGCAGGACAAAGGCATTTTAAAAGTGCCCAGAACCAACCGTTAGGACAAAGTACAGCAAGATGTTTTTATACAAATGAGGCCTTGCTTTCACTTTAGTGCTACTGTTCTGTCATATCTTATAGGGTCAATCTGGGGCTCAACGTTTCATGACAAAAGTCCAGCTTTGTTTTTTCTCCAAGACAAATAGTGGATGGGTTAGTCCAGATGCCAATGCTGTGGCCAAACACAGCGCAAGGAAATGAGAGCTCCGAGTCTAGTGGTATTATTGTCATTTTGCTTAATTTTCATTTTTTCATGAGATTTGGAGCAGACCAAAGGTACCGTCCCCACACACTGCTCCCCGGGCACCTCATTGGCGGCAGCCCACTGCCTCACTTGGTGAATGGGTTAAATGCAGAGAAAGAATTTCATTGTGTACTTTTATGACTATGCATGTGACAAATAAATAAAGAATCTTTTTTAAAAAGTACCTCTTCAGTTAGATGTCATATATCCCCCAGCAGCTGCTTATTTTGCACCAGTGCGTAGTACAACAGCAAAGGCAAGTAGCTTACAGTTTGCATTAGATTAAATATTTAAATTAACTTTAGCATTCAATTCACAATGTTACAAAATAATTTGCACTCAATGTATATATTAAAATGGTATTTAATTGCATAATCATATCATCAATTACATATTTAGTAATACATTTACTTTTTGTTTCTGAAAATGTATTTCTGTAAAACAAACCCAAAATGTGGAGTTCAATAATGTATATTAACTTCTGTAATTACATGCATACAATTATGTAATAGATTAGTAAAATCTGAAGTTAATAAACATATGCCGCTTGTCCTGTCTGGGGCGCAGAGCGCCGCTGAGACACGCCCACAAAGGAGCGCATCACCCAAGCACTAGGGGCATGTGGCTCTAGGCATGAGTAGGTTATGTCATGAGTGTTTGGTCATTGGGTGCTGGCAACCCAGGTGGAGTAGGAGTGGCACCTGCTCCAGATCTGGGTTGTGAAGCAAGAAATGACAGGTCCACCTGTCTTGTGTCAAGGAGAATTGTGTCTGTCATGTCTGTGTCATGTGATTTGTTGTATGTATGTATTCAGGTTTATAAGCCAGCCGAGCCCAAGGGATCATTGTGTGGTCACCAAAGTGTTTGATGCGAAGTAGGTTGCACAGCAACAGGTTTTGGAAACTTATCACTGCGCCAGGAGTACTAAGAACTGTGGTCCGCTCCACACGTGCCTGGGTGTCAAAGAACAACGGACTGGTGGAAACTGTGCTTCATGTGGAGCTGACTCTGTTTGTCTGGGTACAGGTCTGATCTGCTGTCCGCTGGAGAACAAGATGAGGACTGGATTCAAGGGTCTGTGGCTGAAGACTTCTGTCTCTCTGTTTTTTTGTTTCAAGCAAAGTGAAGGTCCTTTGCCATTTTTTGATCTTACTATTAAAAGAAACCTCATCTAATTGCAACCTGGCTGTTAGTGAATATGTCCCCGCAGGGAAATGTAACAATTGTTAACACAATTGTAACAATGACTCCATCACAGTAGTTGCAATGTTGGGACCCCAGGAGAATTGTAACAGTCAAATTGGAATAAAATTCCAAAGAATTTATCCATAGATTATATGAGATTACAGCATGATGTTTTATCGAGTGTTTCTGAGAGCAAATTTAAAGATGGAAAGATGGTTTGAAACACTGAACAGGATGTGAATATTTTATTCAGTGTTGAATTTGTTGAGGAAATGGGATATTGTATGTTTCCTGAAGGAAACAGTGGGTGAAATATATTCCAGCATCTTCAATGAATGTAATTACTATTTCATACTATTTCAGCCGATGCTGTCTGGCATACTTTTGGCTCCTTTGTTGAAGCATCATCACGATGGCGCCGCAGATGGCAGCCTCGGTAAAACGCTCTCTTTTACTTGTGTTGTTTTTGTTCATGCAAACCGGATAATCTTCAGCAGAGAGGAACTGTTGTCCCCAGAAACAATTTCACTTAATTTCATTGACCCAGGAAGTTTCCTGGAACTTTTGATCGGAAGAGTAGCCGCTGCATGATGGAGATGCGGACGCAGACGAGGGTAGCGCGCCGGAGCGCTGGTGAGACTTCGCCAGCGGGGATTTTGTACGCCTCTTCCAGCAGTGCACTTGGCGAACATTCGGTCCTTACCGAACAAAATAGATGAACTGCTTCTTCTAAACAGGACGAACAGAGACTTTGCATGCCCTGCAGCCCTCTGCTTCACCAAAACCTGGCTCAGTGAACTAATTCCTGACAATGCATTACACCTACCCGGGTTCGGTTTAGATTGCACAGACCGGCAAAAAGAGCTATCAGGGAAGATGAAAGGAGGTGGAATCTGCTTCTATATAAATGAAGGTTGGAGTACAGATGTCACAGTTCTCAGCCAACACTGCAGCTCAAACTTGGAGTCACTTTTTTTTTAACTGTAAGCTGTTCTATTTGCCGCGGGTGTTCTCTTCATTCATTCTGGTCGGAGTATACATACCACCCCAAGCCGACGTAAGTGATGCACTGCAAACTCTCGCCAATCAGACAAACTCTTCAGAACACAAATTTCTGGACTCAGTTCTCATTATTATGGGAGACTTTAACAGAGCTAAATTAAACCACAAACTTCCGAACAGCACATTAATTGTCCCACCAGAGACATTTACATACTGGATCATTGCAATTCTTAAAGGGGCATACCACTCAGTCCCCTGTGCGGCTCTTGCTCACTCTGATCATTGCCTGATTCATCTCATTCCCACTTACAAACAAAAACTAAAATCTGCAAAGCCTGCAATTAGAACAGTGAAGAAATGGACAAATGAAGCGAAGGGGGAGCTGTAGGACTGTTTTGACTGTACAGACTGGAGTGTGTTTGAGGATGCCACAGATGACCTGGACGAACTTACGGGCACTGTGACATCCTACATTAGTTTTTGTGAAGGAGTGTGTGTGCCAACAAATACTTCCCGCATCTTCAACAACAATAAACCATGGTTCACAGCAAAACTGAGCCAACTAAGACAGGCGAAGGAGGCAGTTACCGTGAAGTCCTTTGAATGCCTGGTGCTGACCCACCTCACAAACATCACAGGCCACCAGCGGGATCCTCTGCAGTTTGCCTACAGGGCAAACAGGTCAGTGGATGATGCAGTAAACATGGGGCTGCACTTCATCCTGCAACATCTTGACCAGCCAGGGACCTATGCCAAGATCCTGTTTGTGGAGTTCAGCTCTGCGTTTAACACCATCATACCTGAAATCCTCTCTCAGCTCACTGTATCTCCCGCCATATGTCAGTGGATCTCCAGCTTCCTGATGAAAAGGAGCCAGTATGTGCGGCTGAGAGATGTCACATCTGGAACACGGACTATTAGCACTGGTGCGCCACAGGGGTGTGTCCTTTCCCCACTGCTCTTCTCCCTGCTCTTCTGACTGTACCTCCAAGGACCCAGCTGTCAAACTCTTCTAAAATTTGCAGACAACACCACTGTCTTTGGGCTCATCCAGGATGGAGACGAGTCTGCATATCGGCAAGAGGTTGATAAGCTGGTGCTCTGGTGTAGTCAACAACCTAGAGATAAACACTCTAAAGACTGTGGAGATGGTTGAGGACTTTAAGTAGCACCGCACAGTGCTGCCTGCCCTCACAACAGCCCAGTGTCAAATGTGGATTCATTCAAGTTTCTGGGATCCATCATTTCCTAGGACCTGAAGTGGGAGTCCAACATCAACACCATCCTTAAAAAGGCCCAGCCGAGGAAGCAACTGCGGAAGCACGGCCTACCATAAGAGCTGTTGGTCATCTTCTACACTGCTGCCATTGAATCCATCCTCTGCACGTCCATCACTATCTGGTTTGGGACAAATGCAGACTACAGCGCACAATTCGGACAGCTGGAAAAATTATCGATGCCCCTGCACTCCCTCCAGGACCTGTACTCTGGTAGGACCAGGAAGCAGGCAGAGAACACACCCTGCACACACTCTCTTCAACCTCCTTCTGGCAAGTGCTACAGATCCCTGCACACAAAAAAACAGAGACAAGAACAGCTTCTTTCCCACTGCCATCACTTTCCTCAACTGTAGATAAGTTAGGTCATCACCACCTTGGCCATTCACCCACACATCACAGACCTCATCATTCAATGCACCTTGCACATCATTTTTTGCACTACTACTTTTGCACTACTATTTTTGCATTATTTGTACATTATGTCTGATATGTGCCCACATGTGTATTGTTGTCTTTATTGTACAGTATGTGCCTACAGTACCTTTACCCACTGAATGTATACTACTATATGTCTATTGTTGTATGTATAGAGAGTTAACACCTACCAAAGTCAAATTCCTTGTATATGTAAGTATACTTGGCCAGTAAAACTGTGTCACGTCGGTCTCTGTCAGGCCGCGCCAGCAGAGAAGTTCGTCACCTGAGTTTTAGTCAATGATCAGCTCTGGGCACAGAGAGGAAGAAGTGGGAGTGTCTGTGTGTGTGGTCAGGTGGTGCCTAGCAGCCCAGGTGGTAGGAATTAGTTCAATCTAGGCACTGCTGGGTTGCTAGGTGCCAAACGACGTGTCCACCTGTTTTGTGTATGTTCCAAATTTTGTCCGTCGTGTGACTGGTGAATGTATGCGGGATTAGGTTTATAGGCCAGCCAAACCATAGTGACAGTGCGTGGTCACCCAAAGAGTTCAGAAACAACCTCCTGAACTCCTTAGAAACTGTATCGAAGTGCAAGGCGAGCTGTCCCGACGTGTGCTTCCGTATTGACTTCCTATGTATGTCTACTGCACCTCTGATTCTAACACACAGGTGTGAGTATAGAGTTCCAGCCTCTGCTGAATTGCAATCGGTCTGGACTGGTGGTACTGTGCACAGAGAGATAGGAAGGCTCTCCCCGGAGAAAACGGACTCCTTGAAAATCATGGACAAAAGAGAAGAGACGCTGTGGCACTTTCCTTTATTGTTTTGGACTTTTGATTTGCAACAGGGCTGAGCAAGCCTACAAACCCTCAGTTTATGATTCACAGCAAGTTGATTTGATCACTGAAAAGAAAGAGAAAGAATAAAGAAACCATATCTAACCCTCCTCCTGTTTTGTCAGTGCTTGCGGTGAAGTGACAAACTGATTCTGATTCTGATTCTGAAACTTTTCTACAAACTAAAAACCCACAGGTGTGGGTTTCAGCACTGAGAGAAATCTGCAGGGCAAAGTCACCTCAGAATATGGAAATTCACACATGATAGTAGAATAGTGGCTCTCATCTCTAATAATAGGACACCACTCCAATACAACCTGTCAAAACCTACTGTTCAAGTAAAGTCTGTGCAATGATGGCTGATATACACCAAAAATTAATAAAAACCAAAAAAACAACTAAAAGTCTGGAGGCCCACCTGAGCCGTACCTACATAATAGGTCCTCTGTACTGTATACGGTACATGTAAACTACAGTTTGAAGCCGATTTGTATTTTATCAGCCTCCCTTAGTCATAACTAGTCAATTTCTGAACACAGGATTGTTACTGATTTACATGATTTGTTGTTTTTTAATGGGGTGTTGGGTTACATCCCCATCATCCCCTCAAGCCCCTTCACTGCCATTAGCAGCTCCATTTGAATGTGCTCTCAAAACCTCACTGTGTTACTAATGATCATATGCTAAGACAGGGTTTTTTTATATGGCATTTTGTTGATTTCGATCAGTTTACTGAGTGATACTGAAAGGCACAAATACTCCATTTGGAAGCACGGGTCATAATTTTATTTATTGTGTTCAGTTGCAACATAAATATGTTTAATTAGTATAAACAAAAAATATACTTTAAGATACAGTGAACACCAAGAAACCTTTCTCAGTTAAAGTTAGCATTTTTTTATTGTACCAACTCTCTTAGCCATGAATGGCCAATCTGTTAATAGGTTCATTCATGAAGGCCTTCTCTTGTCAGTGTCGATGGACACTTGTCAGTGTCAATCTCTCCGAGTTGACCAGAGGAAAATGGGTTCCACTTTTGTGTCTTGGTTCTTCTCAAAGTTTTTTCCTCGAGTTTAGAGGTGTTTGTCACTGTACCAGTCAGCAACCACTAGAGGTCTCTATAGGACCATGAACTGCCTCTTGACTCTCACAGCTGACATGAGTTTTCACCTAACTACTGTCTGTCTCCCCACTGGCCCTTTGAATTTGCAGGATGACAACAAAAATGAATTTGCCTGATGTGATTGCTACATTCATGTTTTTTGTAAAAAGCATGACAATATATTAAGTAATTCAAAGTAATCATAATACGTTAGTCACATTGAGTAACTTAACGGAATACATCACAAACTACATTTTGAGGCATGTATTCTGTAGGTGGAATACATTTTAAAAGTAACCTTCCCAACACTGTATGTCTGATATGTGCCCACCTGTGTATTGTTGTCTTTATTTTTTATTTTTTTTATCTTTACCTACTGAACGTATACTACTATATGTCTATTGTTGTGTGTATAGAGAGTTAACATCTACCGAAGTAAAATTCCTTGTATATGTAAGTATACTTGGCCATTAAAACTGATTCTGATTCTGATTCTGATATTTTATATGGGGCAGCTGGTGGTCTAGTGGTTAGGGAGTTGCCCCTGTGATCAGAAGGTTGTGGGTTGAAATCTCAGGACTGAAAAACCTTTTCTCACTCACAATCATAAACGCAAACATCTGGAGTTTGCTAAGCAGTACTGTGGCTTCAACTGGGACCGTGTGCTTTGGTCAGATGAGACCAAGATTTTTGTCAACAAACACTCTAAGTGGGTCTGGCGGAATACAAAAGATGAGTATGCAGAAAAGCA
>JBBPCY010126772.1:0-17065 GCA_037974405.1 Brachyalestes nurse | reverse complement strand
TTAATGAGGAAACCTACAGTCTGACACTGAAGAACCTGCAGAAGACTGATAGTGGACTGTATGAAGCAAAAGCGTCTGGTGAAGAGAACAAAGACGTTGCCAAGTACAAACTCTCTGTGTTGGGTGAGTCTCACAGAATATCAGTGGAAGGAAAAATACAGTCCAGATACAACACTGATGTTTTGTGTTGCATCTTTAAATATACATTGTTACAATCAAAAATCTTCTTCAACAAGACATGACTGGTGTGAAAGACATAAATAACTGTGCAGAAGTCTTAGAACCCCAATAAACTTTTTATCTGGGCAGTGAGTGTGTTTTGGACCACATTTGGTTGGTACTGACCACTTATGTTCATTGAGGAATCATCAAACTCTACTCAATTACAGCAAAGACAGCCACCTGTGAGCCACCAACACTGAATATAAGAACAATTAATCTACTAACTCTAAATAATAATGATAATAATAATAGTAAACAATTAAAATAATGGAATGGGGAGTGGAAAAAACTCATAACTGAACAAGGAGTACTGAGTGAGAAGGAGAATAAAAAGTCACCAGCCTGAGAAACAGAAAGTGGAAGCAGCTGGAGGGCAAGAAGGAAGAAGGAGAGAAAATACCTCCCCATGAGGGCGTAGCAAAAACTGGAAACTCTGCCATTTTGGATATTATTATTATTATTTATTTATTTTTTTTTTTTTTTATTATTTTGTGTCTGTAAGTCAGTATGACAGTGATTTGTGTGTTTATGTTCCTCAGATCCAGTGGAGACTCCCGTCCTTTCTCTCGTCCTTCACCAGCAGAGCAAAGACCCCTGTAACATCACCCTCACCTGTAAAGGTCATGACCTCTCTATCAGCACTAACTGTGATCAGGAAACCTGTGAGGAGAAGACAGTGACATCACAAGCTGCGGTTCTTTCCCTTTTCATCAATGGAAGCTCCATCATCTGTAACCATAGCAACCCAGTCAGCTGGAGGGAGTCTGTGACAGAGACGGAAATATTTAAACAGCTCTGTGATGATGAAGGTGTGAACAAAGATACACACACACACACACACACACACACACACACACACACAGACACACACATATCTTCCAGAACATTCAGATCTGTTCACCTGAAATTGCTGCATAGAGAGATCCAGTCAGTAACCAGATATCTTTATTTTTTCACAGCAATACATAAATCTTTATATTATGTGGTTTCAAAATGTGTTTTTTTTACTTTCAAAGTGAATTGAGAAAACATTTAAACCTAACAGGATTGGATGCAGTCACTAGTTGGTGAGTTAGTTTGTATTTGTTCAATATGTTTATGGGTGTGTTGTGTATTTGTGATGCAGTGTCTCCCCCTGCTGGTGTGTCTGTGTGTTTGCTGAAGACTGTGCTGTATTCCATCATCCTGATCATCATGATCTCTGCAGTCATCACTGTCCACCTCAGAGAAAGACTGATCAAATCATCTTAATTACAAGAATATTGTTTACATTTGATAAACTACTTCTGTATATACTTCCTTATCCACATTTTCTTCTTTAAACAGATTATTGTCTTCTGAGACAAGGCGGCTCGTAGAATTTTTTCTTATCAATGTTGTGATTATTTACTCAGATATAAAACAGCTGTTACTTTGACCCCTAAGCTTTTAGTCAGGTTTAATTTTTACTAGTTACCAGCAAAGCATTAGAGCGGTATCACAATATAAAAATTAAAAAAAACATTTTCTTCCCCTCACTCTAACATTTTCTGGGTGTTTCACAAGATCAAGAAGACTGTTTAGGCTAGAAATAAGATTCCAAGTCTTGGTTAGATCAGGAGTTTTTGCAGTGTAGGCCATAATTATATTACTATAGATACCTGCAGCTCATATAGATCATACAATGTAAAGTAATAAGGATGATAGCTGAAGGTACAATGTACAGCACAATTTAGTTTGTTTGCTTTGTTTTGTGGTTGTAGAGGTGGTGACCGCAGGCGTGCAAGTGAGCGTTCTTTTGAGCCTATGCAC
Source organism: Brachyalestes nurse (assembly GCA_037974405.1). Lineage (NCBI taxonomy): Eukaryota > Metazoa > Chordata > Actinopteri > Characiformes > Alestidae > Brachyalestes > Brachyalestes nurse. The sequence goes on along the minus strand of JBBPCY010126772.1, from coordinate 15,052 downwards.
AACTATTAATATTTCTTTCGTGCACAGTGAACGGGCTAATAATTGTCACACCACCTCCTGGCCGCCAGGGGGCAAACACGGGGCATTGTGCATTATATAAGGGCAATGTGACAAACAAACTTTACTCAGACGGGGTTTTCAATAGATGAGTCCATCTGAGCATCTTTAGGTTGGAGGGTTTTTTTTTTACTGCAATAGTTCTTGTGTTTCTTTTGGTGAGTTTGTTCTGGGTTAAGCCATATTTTTAGTGAACTGACTACAGTTTTGGATTTCCCTGGACTGTTACTGTGTCTGGCCACCTTTGCTGTCCTTCTGCTTGTGGATTGCCCTCTGAATTCTTTTGTATCGTTTGTGCTGGCTTTGGATCTTTGCTTGTCTTTTGACCACAAGTTTGTATTACGTCTATCTGTGTTTGCTACTGTTGTTTGTTAGTGCATTTCCTCTCTCCGCCTGACAATAATCCCGTGTTGTCCCTTTAATAAATCTTTCAAAATACATTATTACTACAACCCAATACTACTAATGTTTAAAACTAGTAATACAGTAAGTCTGAGCCCAGAACACAGAAGCTAACACAGACGCTAACCAACATCCTAACCACCGAAAAAACCCAACTGGACTCTCAGACACTAAAGGCAGTATGAAGACATGGTCCTGTTTCACCATTCAAATAACAGACTAATCTTCTAAGATGAATAATTCAGCTACAATACAGTAATGTGGATGTACTTATTGTCTTGCATTTGTTTCACAAACCATCCCACTATCCGATTTTTCAGAATTCTTCTGGTCTTAACGGAGTATGTCCTGTTGCACTGTGTTTAATTGCATCATTATAATTCAGACACATCAACAAACCAGTCTGAGGTGGTGTGCTTTAAAAAAAAAAACGTCTCGTAAGCTGCAATGGCGACGACGAAACTGATTTTTCTTCTCTCCACTTTTGTTTCAGTCTCAGTAAAATGTTCTCTGATCTTTATTGTTGTAAAGGTTAAATGTAAGATGATGATCAGTTTTTGAGTGTAAATAAGCACTGTATGTTTGCACCTGGTGAAGACTTTGTTAAACAGGTACTTTTGTTTTAAGAAACGTGTTCTTAAATCTGGATGTAGCAGGTTTTTTTTTTTTTAAAGATAATCCACAAAAAAGGGAAGCTGAATGAACTGTATCAACATTTTGGTGGCTAATATAAAATAATGGAATTTAGTTTGTTATAACATTGTTTAAAATGTAATATTCACATGCAATATGTAATGTTTAACATATTTTATATGAAGGAATTCCACATACAGACATTTTTACAGTTTCCATGTTTTTCTGTCGAGGAACTGAGGATGAATGGCTTATAGTAAATATATTACTGGATTTTGTCTGACCAAAGTAATGATTATTTTTAACTTAATTTTAATAAAAGGTTCAGGACTGTTGTCAAAGCTGGATTTAAACTTCCTTTCAGAAATTTTAGTAATTATTTAATGTGTCTGTAATCTAATGAGGGTTATTTCCATCACTGCACTGTCGTGTGAGCACTGGTACTCAGCCAGTTCCAGGGAGAGAGTTTTTGGTGAAGCCAGAAACTTGTGTTTTTAATTCCTTAAAAACCTGAACATTTTTCTGGGATAATGAATGTATAATTTATTTGTAAATGAATCTTTAAACACCATCAACACCCTCTGCGGCTTTAGGTGGAGAGGGACAGTGTTGCAGACTGAGACATTATTTTTATCTAAACAATTTGGATTCTTTATTTGTAACATTTAAGAAAAATATATCCGGATGATGTCAACTCACTGTTGTGGATGATCATATGAGGTCAGAAAGCTTTTTTTCTGTTTCTGCTGAAAGCAGAAGACTTTTCCCAGAGGACGCTTGATAAATCCTCTAATCCACTCTCTTCACATGTTTCTGAAGTGTGGAGTTTGGAAAATCCCAAACCCAAACCAAAACTCTACTACTGATAGTCTGCATAGGCTTCTCAAACATCTGTATAGTGTAACTTTAGGCTTAGTCTGGTGTAGCTGCTGTCCACTGGCAATGTAAAAGACTAAAAACATCAGTGAGGAAGAGGTAACCTCGATGCATACTGAAGCAGATTTTTGGCTTTTTATTGACTTACACGACTAAAGAATGTGCCTCTTTATGGCTGTAGAGTTAATATACCTATTAACAGTGATGCTCTCTCTCTCTCTCTCTCTCTCTCTCTCTATTTCATCTAACTGTATTAGTTTATCAATCTGTTATTTGTCCATAATGTCTGCGTTCTATTATTCTTGCCCTACTGAACAACAGGCTTGATGTCACTGGCAGTGTGTTGTAATCACATGTCACTGCAGACAACAAGATGTCAGAATCTTTTAAGCACGTCCTTATTCTTATTAATGCACAATTTGATGTACAGTTTGTATTGGTATGTAGTGTTTGTAGTTTGATTCATGTGACATGTATGTGTGTCTTTTAAATAACATCTGCAGATCACGTTGTGTTGACTTAACAGGCCTAATCCATTTCAGAGAAGTTGATATAATACAGTGTAATTTGTCTAGTACTACTACAATGGGACATTGTAGTAGTACTAGACACTGGACCCTATCTCAGCTGCTATGGGCGAAGGCGGGGCACACCCTGGACAGTCGCCAGCACGTCGCAGGGCCACATACTCACACTCACACCTAGGGACAATTTAGTGTGCTCAGTTGGCCTATCCCCAATACACGCCTGTTTAGGGTGGTGGGAGGAAACCGGAGCTCCCGGAGGAAACCCACGCAGTCACAGGGAGAACATGCACGGGGAGGAACTCCACACAGAAAGACCCTGCGCCCAACCCGGGAGTCGAACCCAGGATCTTCTTGCTGTGAGGCAACAGCCCTAACCCCTGCGCCGACATGCAAATCGAGAGTATGAAAATTAAGCACATTCAATACATAGGCAGCTGTGAGTTCTTTGTGATTTTTTTTTTAAAAAGCGGACAACCTCAACCACTGCTCAAATCAGATTCTCGCTCAGCCTCCTGTTGTGCTGAATAAATAACATACTGTAATACGGAAGAGATACAAAGACACACACACAGGCATGGAGAAGAGATTGTTACTGCCACTGCTGATCTCACTTATGTATGTACTGGACATTTCTGTATAATCTCTCGTGGTGGTGTGCAAGTGCAAGCCTGTTGCAGCATGTTATGACTGCCCCTTGTCTGGTCCTCATATTTTAGTGTTTTTAAACTTTATTGTTTTATTTACAGCAGTTATTTCTGTATATGTAGTATTAGTAAGATGTAACCATGAGGGTTGAGAGAGTTATTTCAGAATTTCTGATGCTTGTTTACTGCTCTGAGTTTTTGGTTGCCTTCATGCTGCTATGTGGCAGCAAACAGGAAGCAAACAGCAAGCTGTGACTTTTATTAAAATAATACTGTGGTCATTTTCAGACCTATATGCTCTCTTAAACCACGGAGAGCCAAAACAGTGGCATTTATTTCCAACATTTTAGCAGCACGTCAGCTAGCTTCACTCAAAGCTGTCCTCAAAGCTTATGGATTTACTTTCTCACAAATACATTAGATATATATTTAAATATAGTTCATTAAATCAATTTATTTAATATTAAATATATCAGATGTGCGTTTGGCTTCTTGTCAAGTCTGTCTTTTCAGCGGCAGTTTCTTGCTCAACATTATTTCAGTTTACTTTTGTGAGCATTATTTTGTTCCAGTTGCTCACATAAAGTGGTTACAGTTTTTCCTACAAGACTGACGGTCTTACACTACAAAACAAATGACTTTTGTCTGTACATTTAGGAAAGATAAGCTGATCCTTATGCGAATATTATTACAGACCCTCATTCCTAACATACACAGTTTTTTACTCTTAACCTTGTGTTTTTATATATTTCATATATTTGAGCTTCTACGTTCATTTAGCATTGCCATTCAGTTTTATTTGTATAAAGATTATTTTTAATTATGTAGTTTAAGGCAAGACACATCAGGCAAAAATTGTTAATTTGGGGCTATTTTACTTCGATAACATCTTTCAGATCACCCTTTGAGTGTTTTTTAGTACACAGGCTATTGTGTGTTAGCGTCTGTAAATTTCTCCTAATTTTTTATGCAGCGAGCACAGCCACGCCCATTCTCTCCACCATGACTTCCTAGCTGTCTTCTGATAGCTTCCTCCTCTACATTCTGAACTGTCTTCTGATAGCTTCCTCCTCTACGTTACTGCATCCAGATGTGGCCATTTACTGTTGTGCCAACAACCAATCACGAAAGTACAAATTTGGGCTTTAAACCTAACAGTGAAATCCCACTGGCTGATATAACACACTTTGACACTTCAAATCTTCTCAGAAAAGGACTTTGAGTTATAAGTACAGTTTGTGTGAAAGAGATGGGCACCGTGAGAGTATTTATAGATCCACGCGTCTTCATGACAAAACCAGAAGTGATGCCGCATCTGATCTGCTTTTAGTTTGGGTTTGGGGTTTGCAGCTCTCAAAAATCAGCAAAGCTTTGGAGATTCCCAAAAATCTCATCTGAGAACTTACCTGAGACACAGCAAGAGAGTGATGACACAACAGTGTTGGGATAGAGGACACTATTAAATCTATGTATTATAATAATATGAATGACCCACAGAATAATTAATGACCCACAGAATAATTAAGTGCCATTTAATTCAGTGTCTTGTGGTCGGTTTTACATTTAATGAACTGAATAATCAGAACATAACACCACGGTTCATCTTTGTTCTCTCTCCAGGGTTCGGTGATGTGTTTGTACTGGTTGGCACCTCTCTTCAGCTGAACATACAGTATCCTGTAAAAGAGTTTAGTGATTTAACCTGGGTGGTTAACAGAACTAATAATGTTGTAAAATATTATAAAGAATTGAAATTTACCAAGCCCTTCCTCGGATATAAAGACAGAGTGGAGTTTAATGAGGAAACCTACAGTATGACACTGAGGAACCTGCAGAAGACTGACAGTGGACTGTATGAAGCGAAAGTGTCTGGTGATAAGATCAAATATGTTGCCGAGTACGAAATCTCTGTGTTGGGTAAGTCTTACAACAGAGGAATCAAGGGAAGGAAATGCATCTATGAGTAGATCTATTTTTCCAGGCATCAAATTATTATTATGCAAAATGTCTTTTTAGTCTTTTGTCTATCATATTATAAAACAGTACTACTAAACACAGTACTACTTTACTAAATCTACTAAACACAGTACTACTTTACTAAATCTGCTAAACACAGTACTACTTTACTAAATCTACTAAACACAGTACTACTTTACTAAATCTACTAAACACAGTACTACTTTACTAAATCAGTAAAAATTGGGATAGTACGGAACATGTTATCGTTGAATTTACTTTGTCATTTTTATTTAATTTTTATTTAATTTAATTTTCCTGCATTTCAGGCCTGTGGCACATTCCAAAAAATGTTGGGAAGGGGGCAGTTTTGGGCTAGTAATGAGGATAAAAAAATGAATGAATGAATAAAAAACCAAGTGGTGTTTTCAGAGGGGTGATATCAACAGGTGATTGTAACCATGAATTGGTGAAAAGCAGTATCCATGAAAGACTGAGTCTTTGAGTAGCAAAAGTAGGCAGAAGATTGCTAATAAATACATTAGAAAATTATTGAAGGGTTTAAAAACAATGTTGATCAAAGAAAGATTTCCAGGGGGATTGCATATTGTTGCATATCTGAAGATATGTTTGCGGGCAGAATGGATCAAACACCTGAAAAGTTTCTTAGAGTTGCAACATTATAAAGTGGTAAATGCTTTACCATCCCATCATTTTTTGGAATGCGTTGCAGACCTGAAATGCCTAAATTCATTTAACCCTCTGGCCTTGTTCGATTTTACTATCAACACAGCTTGTTCATGGCCACTTTTGGCCAATTGAAACCCATGAAAACGATTTTTTTAAAATTCCTTGTTATTTACACTGTTAAATCATACAATTATAATATGAATGAAATAATTTCAGAGGTTTCTACCAGATTATGTAATTTATCAATTGTGTCGTTTATACATTTCTCAAGTGTTGAGTTTAGAATGAAAGCATTTTAACCTAAATTGTATGATTTAACAGTGTAAATAACAAGGAATTAAAACATTTAGTTTTAATGGGTTTCAATTGACCAAAAGTGGCCATGATGGAGTCAAGTGTTACAATTGGATGTATGGAGTATATTATTGATATATTTAATGAGTTGAAGTTAAAAATTCTGGACCCTTGGGAAATTTCATCCCATATGCTTCAACACAGCTAAAATAAAGCTGGTAAAAAAAAAAAAGCGAGTGAACTGGACACAAATGGCCTGCAACAAGACCAGAGGGTTACGTTGACCAGACAAAACATGAAATATCTTGGGTTCATACTGTAACCCAGTAAAAATCAAATTAATGAAAAGAAGTAAATTTAAGAATAATTTATTTGTGTTTTCCATAACAAGTCCAACATTTTTTTGATTTGGGGTTGTATGTTTGTTAACGCTCTTAACCATTATAAACATTACTGAAACATGCTCTTATTATTATTATTATTATTATTATTATTATTATTATAATTATAGGGTCATGAAATTTAAGGCCTGACTGTGTTTATAGAACTTTATAGAACCAGATCTTCAGACATCCAGGAGTTTCTAATTCTAAGAATCTCTGTGACTTTAGTATTTCCTGTACAGTGACATAGATGTGTGTGTGTGTGTGTGTGTGTGTGTGTGTACCTCAGATCCAGTGGAGGCTCCAGATCTTACCTATGATCTAAACAATGACACCTGCGACGTTACTATCACCTGTAAAGGTCATGAGCTCTCTATCAGCACTAACTGTGATCAGGAAACCTGTGAGGAAAATACAGTAACATCACAAGCTGCCATCCTTTCCCTGTTTATCAGTGGAAGCTCCATCATCTGTAACTATAGCAACCCAGTCAGCTGGAGGGAGTCTGTTGTAGAGATGGATAAACCTAAACAACACTGTCCTGATGAAGGTGCGCAGACATAAACACACCATTATTCTCAATCTTCTTGTGTAACTTTGTGTTGTAAGATTAATTATCTTTTTTTTACCCATTAGACAAGATCAAAGAGGACATCAAACTACCCATGTGGTTCTTGCCTACCCTGATCTCAGTGGGTCTCATCAGTGCTGTATTTGGAATCATGGTTCTCTGGTACAGAAAGAGAAGCAGATCACCAGGTATTGCCTTTTTATTTCAGTGTTAGGCTCAATGCGAATGCAAGCATTTCTCAGACATGATGGTTTTTATGTCTTTAACTTCTTAATTTAAATAAGTGATGTAACTGTTAATTTGAATGGTTAATTTTTGCAACAAGGATTTTAGTGTTAATGTACCCATGGTTAGGTGTTTACTTTACAGTTGGATTTCTTCAAAGCAGCAAATGTATCCACTGTGGTTTTCATTGATTTCAAACCTTGGGGAAACATGTGGAACATATTGATAAAAATAACACAAGGAGGCCTCCTCACTGAAAGTTTTCAGTTCAAGAACTACATCAGTTTAGCATACATAGAAAATGACCCTTGCATATTTCCTGTGGCAGAGACTTAGTAATGATTTCGTATTATTATATTATATTAGTGTAATATTAGTCAAAACAGAAGTGAATGCATTCATATTAGTAGATTAAATTAGACTATTTGTCAAAACCTTTGTAGACCTTTCTGATAAGGTATAACCATACATGAGCCAAAGACAATCAAATCAGATTCAGAAGCAAATCTTCACAGCAATGTTCCAACATGTAGTTTAAAGCCTTCGTATGACTCTGTACCCGTGAAGTAGCTCTCAGTTTCAAAAAGGTCGACACACTCAGAGATGACCAGCTTTACCTAAACTGATCTAAACTTCACGTATAATAAATATATTTTAAATGCTTTTCTTTAGATATTGTCATTTTAAAATCTATATAAATGCAAATGTGATTAAAGAAGAACAGCAAAATGATTAAATGAAATGTTAAGATGCTCCTCACTGGTGACTATTCTGTGAACAGGTCCGAGGGCTACTCATGTGGTCCTTGGGGGCACCCTGGTGCCCGTGGGCACCATGTTGGTGACCCCTGGTCTAAATAAAACTGTATCTAATGAGTCCATCCTCCTGACACATGAAACTAATTACAATCGGTTGCTTTTATTTTACTTTATGTGCTGTTTGTGCTTCTTTATCACTGTTTTACTGCAGTTACCCTATTTCAGAGAAGAAAATTTTTAAATGTTGAGAAGGAAAAATGTGGTTGGTGTAGTGTAAATTTAACCCAGCGGCCCACCAGTCAGCAGAGTGGGATTCAAATCCAAACCTGTAAAATGTCTGTTGGTGCCACATGATTGTAAAATCAGCTGTGCTTTGGTGAATTACTGTACACCATTAAGACCAGTGTTTACCATTTGTTCTTGGAGACTCCCTGTTTTACACATTTTATCCTGCCTGACTGAACTAGTTCATCTCATTAACAACCCCTTACTGAGCTTTGGGGTTGTTAAAGCTGAAGAGTATTGGGCAGGGGGTCCTGAGGTTGGGATACACTCATTTATACAAAAATGTAAGGATTGTATTCTAGTTATTGTTTTCATTGCTGACGAAGGGTTAATTTTTCCATTTTTAAATCACATAGGTCAGATACAGTGTGAGAATACAGTTTATGCAGAAGCTGAGGTAAGATATTTATTAATGTAGAGAATGTAATATTAAACTGTTAAAATGTTTTAAATCATTGGATCTAAATGTATATTGTTAATTTCTGTCAATCTTAAAATCCTTCACAGAATCCTACACAGTCACAGAACAATGGTGCAGAAATGGAATCTATGACAATTCGGCAGACACCTCCTACTGGTTCCAAGTCAGGGTCTGTGTGAGGGTTTGTGATTCTTTTATTGGTTGAGAAAACTTCGCAAGCATGCTTCGTTTTCTGTAAAGTGTAATTTCATTATGGAACTGCCAACAATGCCTTTAGAATATTCATTAGTTGTGATTTATCTTGTGTCTTTGTGATCATGTAGGCAAACCCTGTGATGCCTGAAACAATCTATTCTACCATTTCAAAAGTCAGCAATCCTGTCACTGAAGCCAAATAAGATGAAACCACATCAGCTGTGAGAAACAAAAGCAACCCTTAACTCGTGTTTTGAAGATTGCCATTGATTTTACAGGATGTGGAACACTGGAAATGAACAATGACTACTGAAAGTCAGTAATACGTCGGTAATATGGAGTCAATAATATGAAGACATGTCAAGTAATACCAAGCAGTACCAGGGAATACCATGTCGTACCAAGTGATGCCGAGTAATATAATGGCAAGTAATACCATCATGTAATATCAAGTGATTCCCTGCAATGCCAAGTAGTCCTAAGTAATACCAAGCAGTGTCAAATAATACCAAGTAGTACCAAGTAATATCAAATAGTACCAAGTAGAATCAAGTGATACCATCAAGTAATATAAAATAATACCAAGTAATAAGTAGTACCAAGTACTAGGAAGTAATAACATCAGGTAATATCAGTAATACCAGTAATATCAAGTAATACCATCAAGTAATATCAAGTAATTCCATGCAATACCAAGTAGTACCATGTAATACCATCAAGTAATATAAAATAATACCAATTAATAACAAGCAATATCAAGTAATAACAATTAATAACATCAGGAAATATCATGCAATACCAAGCTGTACCAAGTAATACCATCAAATAATATAAAATACCAAGAAATGTGTAGTAATACCCAAGTAATATGTAGTAATACCAAGAAATGTGTAGTAATACCCAAGTAATATGTAGTAATACCCAAGAAATATGTAGTAATACCCAAGAAATATGTAGTAATACCCAAGTAATATGTAATAATACCAAGTAATATGTAGTAATACCCAAGTAATATGTAGTAATCAGGCTAGAAACCTGATACCAGTACCAGAACTGATACATTTGTGTGCGTATATAAAGGGGACTCCTGATTTCTATAGTTTCTTCTGAAAAGTTCTCTCGCAGAACTGAGCCTACCTCATCAGAACATTCCATTCTTCTTCCTCTGAAGGTGCAGGAATTGCAATCTTTGACCCCTGCTAGTAATAAAATTGTCATAAACACGTCATACACACTGCAAGCCAGTAAGAACAACCCAAACCCAGGTGCGGAAGCTGTGCAGGTGGCATTTATTTCATATAAAAGCGTATCAAAATCTTTCCAAAAAGATCATAACTGTGACATTAATGTTATCTATACAAATCTAAAGCTACACACGTTTATTACAGACACAGGAAAATACTGGCCGTCCCAAAACGCAGCAGTTCAGACGGATCTGACAGGTCTGTGATAAAGATGAAAAAGAAAGAAAATAGACATAAGATCAATAAAAAAAGCTCTTAGAAACATCTGAAACCTTCAACTGGACATAATGTAAAGAAAATGTAACAGGTAATGGATGTAGGCAGCATAATGTAATGTACCAAACTAAATGTAATGCCAATTTTATCTTTCTCTCTCTCTCTCTCTCTCTCTCTCTCTCCAAAATAAATCTTTGGTTTTAAAATGTGGTCTTAGAAAGAATCTTATTTTAGAGTTCTGTGTAACAAATGAAGTCAATTTTTAGCAAAATATAGAGATTAATGAATCAATTAATTAATTAAAGGGAAACAGAAATGTAACATTTAGGTTGATTTCAAAAGGTTTCAGAGCTGGTGGCCAAAGTCAGTCACATGATCAATAGCATGATCAATCTGGACTGTTTGGGGGATTATCCATAGTGGTTGAAAACACAGCATTGCAGCTCTGCTTTTATTTAATAATTATATAAAACTTTTTGATGATTATTTCTTTGTCTTTCACACAGATAAGAAAGACACACACTGGAAAAACACATGATGAACATGATGATTATATTTTTGCCCAGATGTGGTTTATTCATATGCATTATATTATAAAAAGAAACAAATGTTGTTAAAATATTTACTGATAAAATCAACTTATTAAAATAACAATTTAATTATGGCTTATTAGGCTTTTCCCCCCAAACTGAATTAGTTACTGGGGTTTTATACTTATGCGCACCAACACTACTTCGGAATACTAGGTACTTGTAAAGTTCCTCCTCTGTCATGGCATTGTGATGGTAGGCGGTCGCTAAAGGGCGTTCTTTTCTGTTGGACTCTTATTTTGACATGCCTGAGCATATGGGTCTTGAGTTTGTTTATATTATGTGTTTCAGCTGACCGGTGCTCAGTGAAAGAGATGTTTAGTTTCTATTGGTTCATGGACTTGTAGGTTTTGTATTTAGTTCTCCTTTGTTTGGACCTTAGCGTCGGTCCACCATCATGCTGGTTTGGTTTATGCTCCAGTCTCCTGTGTTCTTGTTTTTGAGTTCTGTTAGGCCCTCGTGCCTGTTTTGTTTTCCATAATAAAACTTATTTAACTTATTTATTCAATGCCAAAAGAATGGAGCACAGTGACATCAATTCACCAGTTTGCAGAGTGAAGCCTCTCTACCTCTGTTACGTCCCCCCTTGCGGCCAGCAGGGGTCGCTGTGGGTTTTTGTTGTGGGTTTTTGTGTTTTCTGTTGGGTCTCTTATTATGAAGGGTTGGGTTTTGAGTTATAGATTAATGTCCAGATCTTTTGAGTTTTGTTAAAGGGATTATAGTTTGTGATTGGGTTTTAGTTTGGCGGTTTTGTATTTAAGTTTTGGACCGACAGAGGTTGTCGGTCGACCTTTACATTAGCCCTGATTCTGTGTTTGTGAAAACAAAATAAAGAAAAAAGGAATGAAGACAACCAAAGGCTCCTGGAGCTTTTTTGCTCGCCCTGAGGTCACGGAGTGGGGCTATAGACGTGACAACCTCAGGGTTCCTTTTTCTGTGTGAAGTGTTTTACACTTGTCCAGGCCAAACTGCATGTTTATATCCTGTGAAAATGTTTCTATTATATGTAGTAGAAGTGTGTAGGTTACTGCATATATTTTCAGGTCATCCATGTAGAATAGATGTGAGAGGGTGTACTTTTAGCATCGGTTTGAGATTTTATATCCGTACTGTGTTTTGTTGAGTCTGTTTGATAGTGGTTCAGGGCCAGACAGAACCAGAGAGAACTGAGTGCATCTCCCTGAAAGACGCCTCTTCTGATTGTCGCGCTGCACATGTCCCCCCACTCTCCTGAGTGAGGGCAAGAATACTGCCAGGCAGTCATGCTGAAGTTTCTTTGACTCTTTATTTCACACAAACTAAAGCAAAAGGGTGCGAGGACCCAAAACAGAGATTCTCTCAGGATATAGCTTCAAAACCACACACATGTGACGGATAACGCAACGGTGAACCCACAACCAAACAGTGAAAACAGAAACCCTTATAAACACAACACACAATACCCAAATGAACCAATAAACAAACAGAAACACTCATTACTAACTAACCCCAGGTGAAAACACTAAACCCTACAAACGTGAAAAACCAAAACCAAAACAGCGACCCCTGCTGGCCGCTCAGGGACGTGACACTGATGTGAATTCTGTTAGTTTGTATCATTGTGTTGTTGATGTGAAGGTGTAGTGTTGCTCTCCAGTGTGTCATCAGTGTCTTTATTATATTATTGTTGTTGTTGTTGTTATTTTGTAGGTGTGACACTGATTTGTGTGTTTATGTACCTTAGCTTTAACAAGTTATTGAGAGTCAACAGTTAACTAGTGCATTTAAAGTTAAAGGACAGTCTAGAATGTCACTCTGCATCACCACACAACCAATAAATAACAGTCATTCCATGTTATAAAGGAAACATTATTTTTTTTTACATATTTTCATTCATAGTTGCCTATGCAACACATTTCCAGTTTATGAACTAAATAGATAAGTGGTGAAGCCCGAGGTGTAAATACGTTTGACTGGTAGTGACCACTATTGTGAGGCCCAAGTCTGAGCATAGAGCTGAGACAGCAGCTAATGGAGAGAAAATAGACCACAGAGAAACCACAGAGGAAACTAAATGAACTGTCACACACTTTAAACATGAAAGACACTTTTATCCCAGAATTCACACTATACTTTTCAAATGTGATAATTTCATTAAGAATACTCTCCAGAGAAAAAAAAGGAAAACTTGTATTAATTAATGCTAATGTGACTTTTTAGCAGTTCTATTGTTCTTACCGCACTTCCCCAAACTGTATCAACACCATGGCTTGTCCAGCCCCTCTCTATTCAGGTGTTAATAATAAAGTGAGTGGTAAACCTGAACACTGTAGTGATGTAACCATGGGATACCAACTCTGGTCCTGGAGGGCCGTTTTCCAGCAGGTTTTGATGATTTCCCTGCTCAGAAACACCTGATCCACCTCACCAGGTAATTGTCAGGTTTAGTGAATGTGTTTGAGGAGAACTACAATCAAACTAAGCAGTACACCGGCCCTCCGGGACTGGAGTTGTTAATCCCTACCTTAAGACATTTACGTCTGTCATAAACCAGTAACTGTCATAAAACTTTAGAACGTTTGAAGACATTCATTTGTCATATAATTTAATGTCATAATACAAAAGTACTATTAGGATAAACTGTGACCAGGTCAGCTACATTAAATTACATTTTCACAGCACAGTATTCATTCACTGTATAATTCTCACATACTTCTGCACTTCAGGAAACCAGTCAGATGCAGTGAGAAATGCTAAATAAAACTTCCTCCTTTAGTGTAAAAGGGGAAGTTGCTTATACTCTCTGTCATGGCGATGAAGCTGATCTTGGTTCTCTCCACACTGATCTCAGTCACAGGTAGAACATTCTCTGATATTCATGACTATGGAGGTTAAATGTATGATGTCTGAGTGTATGAGTGTAAGTGAGTGTTGCATGTTGATGACTTTGCTAAACAGATACTGGATTTTAAGAGTATTCTTACACCTGATAAGGTCATTGTTGGGCTGAATAAAAATCAAAATAAAAAAAAAAGGTTTTATTCTCCATACTGTTAACACACATAATCCACTTAAGAGGAAGCTGATCTGAATAAACTGTATACAGGCCTCTACCTTAGTGAAGAAAATATAGATGATCATTACTGAAGAAACGTTACATGTGAAGGTTTTCTGCAATTAGGCTTTTACTCCTAAACATTCACTGATTAAAACACTGTATATTATTTTGTAAACCGCTAATAAACATATACAGACTACCAAAGCGTAACAGCACAATCACAGAATAAAAAAAGACTTCTGATCTCTCTCTCTCTCTCTCGATCCAAAGTAATCTATTGTGTGTTTGCGTCTGTAAATTTCTTCTAATTTGTTCATGTAGCAAGCACAGCCGTGTCCATTCTCTTCACCCTGACTTCCTATTGTCTTCTGAAAACTTCCTCTACTTGTTGATGTGACGCACTTTGACACTTCAAATCTTCTCGGAAAAGGACTAAGTTATGAGTGCAGTCTGCGTGAAAGAGATGGGCATTGTGACAGTATTTATAGATCCACACGTCTTCATGATGAAAGAAGCGATGTCGCATTTGATCTGCTTTTAGTTTGGGTTTGGGGTTTGCAACTCTCAAAAAATCAGCAAAGCTTTGGGGATTCCCAAAAATCTCATCTGAGAACTTACCTGAGACACAGCAAGAGAGTGATGACAGTGTTGGGATGGAGAAGACAATCAAATCTATTTATGTTGTGAAATATGAGGGAAATAACGACCCACAGAATAATTAAGTGCAATTAATTCAGTCTTTTGTGGACAGTATTATTTTTTACTGAACTGAATAATCAGAAAATAACACCATGGTTCATCTTTGTTCTCTCTCCAGGGTCCAGTGATGTGCTTGGACTGGTTGGCAGTTCTGTTCAGCTGAACATACAGAATCCTGTACCAGAGTTTGGTGATTTAACCTGGATGTTTAACAGAACTGATCTTGTTCTAAAATATTATAAAAAATATAATGGTATAGAACCCCATTCCTATTATAAAGACAGAGTGGAGTTTAATGAGGAAACCTACAGTCTGACACTGAAGAACCTGCAGAAGACTGATAGTGGAC
>JBBPCY010126762.1:0-39470 GCA_037974405.1 Brachyalestes nurse | reverse complement strand
TATATCTATGCCACAGTGTGCGCCTATCTGACTTCACACTGAAAATATTGAAACAGTTACTTGATTGGTGCCTGCGCATGCAAGTCCATTGCAAATCTAATATTACTCATAATTCAAAAAGTGGATGTGACTGAAAGCAGATCTGAAATCAGCATGAAAAACCGGTTTAGAAAAGTGTGTTGTGGTTTCTGATGATTAGATGTAAAGATGTAAACTTCCTTCATCAAACCTTTACTTCGGATATCTGTTGTTGAGATTGTTTCTGATACAATGATGAAATCTATTATTGAAAAATTACTGTATATACAGTAATATCTGTATCAGGTGGCATATTTGAAGAGAGTTCCACGTTTTACACATGAACGGATGTAACACAACGCTCCTCTCTGCATTCAGACAGCCAAGACAGGACAGGATGTTCTCTGAGGAAGGAACAGCAGCTACTGTAGACCTACTGTCCTTCTCTCTGACCTTTTGTCTGGCCTGAGTCTCATCTCTCGCTCCCCCTCATACTTTGACAAATTCTCTGCAGACAGACACAAAATCAGTGACCACGAAGTGTTGCTGAGTTACACCGTGGCTGTCTCCAGTAAAGGGGTAGGTGAGTGGTCTGTGTGAGGAGTGAGTGTTCACTGCTTTTAAGCCAGTGTTATTAATGAGGAGCCCTTCTGGGTCCAGTCAGCATGCCGTCCAGCTGACTCACACGGTCTGTAAACGGCCTTCCTCACAGGAACTGACAAGGCGTGTGCTGGATGACTCGATCTGCAAAATAGATGCATACTCTCATACTCACTATCGTCCTTTCTCTCTCTCTCTCTTTATATATACAGTTCCGGTCAAAAGTTTGGACACACCTTCTCAGTCAAATATTTCCTTTGTTTTTTATTACTAGCTACATTGTAGATCTATATTGAAAACAGCACCTATTACTCTGATGACAGCTTTGCAGAGTCTTGGCATTTTTTCAATCAGATTTATGAGGAATGGACCTGAAATGGTATTTAATTAACAAGTGTTCTTCATCAAGAGTTCATTAGTGGAATTTCCTGCCTTCTTAATGTGTTTGGGATCATCAGTTGTGATGGTGGGCAGTGCTGCAAGCCTCGGTAGAAATACACATGAGAAATGAGCTTATAAAAAGGAGATATTTATGTTTAGTACAGCTAAATACTGGATGTTTGAATTTTAGAGATGTAAATGTTCCCTAGTTTGATAAGGTTTAAAAAAAACGGTTGTTAGTTTATTTTTAGTGATGTTCTGAGCATTTTAAAAGATATGTCTTGGTGTTAACGTTTTCTGAATAAAAATTCCACATACAGTATACCTGCACCTCATTTTTTCCACTTTCACCATAACATGATGATTAAGTGGTGAAATCTATTCTCAACCTCAAAATTGGTTTTTAATGTAAGTTATGTCTGTGACTGTTCAGTGATATTACAGATAGAAGAAGATTGAAGGAGGTTCAGATAGAACGACGTTGTATTGAAAAAGTTTAAAACAAAAATTAACGTGAATGAGTTTATTTTTGAGGTGTGAACTTTGTTCAAAATTTTAAAAAATGAACTATGAACGCGAACTAGTTCATTTTTATTTGAATAAACTGTATTTTGATCTAGTTCTTTTTCAGTGTGAACTGGCACAACACTGATGGTGGGGTTGGCACAGTTAGTGATCCTATTCCACTACGGTTCTACTCCACATTATGGGAAGAACCACTTAACTAAGTAAAAAGAAACAACAGTACATCATTACCTTATTACAAAACATATTCTGGTTTATTTAACTCTTTTTTTTGTTTACTGCATAATTCCATGTGCTCCTTCATCATTTTGTTTGTTTTCAATATTAATCTACAATGTAGAAAATAATAAAAACAAAGAAAAAACACTGAACAAGAAGGTGTGTCCTTCTCGTTCATACATAAAACTACTTATGTATTATGTATTATTACTTTTATGTATTAAACATAAATTATCAAACCTCTTTACTTTCAGGATATTTTAATGGCAAATTGCAGTGTACAAACCTTTTGTGTTTTGTGTTTAACATTAAGCAGAAAGTTCACCAGTTGTGTTTGTAGTATTGACTAGCTTTGTTCTGATTTGCACTGAAGGTACCTTAAGATGGGCCAAGTACATGTCCTGAGAGCTGTAAAGAGAGCTGTAAAGTTTACCTCCAACCCTAATCTAACACCTGATCCGGGTACAGAAGGCTCTTTTATTATTAATGCAAATATTGGATTTGATATCTCCAGGGTGGTAGTTCTCCAGGTCCAGGGCTGGGTGCCCCTACTCTAAGAAATGAAGCATTTGCCCAAACCCACACTGCAGCAAAGTGAGCATGACAGCAGCCTGTCTAAAGCTATAAATCAGGCAACTCAGGAACAGCGATTGAAAGAGACAAAGTAAAGAGGTAATAATAAGATCCCTATGAAATATGATTCTAGTTCTGTAAAGTCTGACGATGATTACATTGCATTTTTTTTCAAAATGCAAACAGATCAGCTGTCCAGCAGTAAGTCACAACAACCAGTCTGGGTGATGGTATGAGTTTTCAAAACATAATTTTGCTCTTATCCCAAATCCTCGAGGCCAGGCCTGTGTGAGCACCTTGGAGAGCAAAGTGAAGAACCACTCCAAACTTTTTTCACAGAACATTTTCAACTCTTACAAAATAGCACATGGAAAACCTTAGCCTCCGCCACGGCGCCATGGCCCTTTTATGTGTATGTGTGTGTGTGTGTGTGTGTGTGTGTGTGTGTGTGTATATGTGTGTGTGTTTTCATATATGAGCGCCGGAGGCTTGAGTCACCAATCCCTCTGCAGCTCTGCTCATTAGTGGATGCACACAGCTCACAGAGGCAGCACGCTCAAGGTTCTTGCGCACGCTCAAGGTTTCTCTGGCTTTGTGATTCTGTCACTCCAATGTCATAGACGCGCATCTCCAGAAAATTCACTCTCTGTGATAGAGCAGTGCCATACAGTGGCTCAGGTCCAACCTCCCACTCTGAAGAGTCATAGACAGCTCTTTCTCTCAAGAGTTTTTTTTTTTTCCCATACGAGTACAAGTTTGTATTCAAGCATCAAGGCCTAAAGTTGAAAGTGGTGAGTAATATCCTGTCAATTCTTTATTCTTACATTCTGTCTTCCAGAGATCTTCCTGAGATCATGTGTAGGAGTGGAGGAATCTATGCAGAGTGCAACTGTGACGTCGGTCACAAGCACTCCGGTAAATAACTATTATTTGGCATGATTCATATAATACTACTTAAAAGAAACCTTGTATAGTAATCTTCCAATCAGAATGTAGTGATTTTTTCCAAAGCCCCTATGGACAATTCTGGTCATTGGTGGATTCTTTTGGTGAATTAATCCTGTTTAATTTTGCTTTTAGTTTCTCAGCTTGCTGAATACATTCATTTTACATTGGGAGATTGAGAGAATATTTTTTTCAGCTATTAATTTGTCCTTTTGGCTTTTATTGGCTAATTCAGTGGTTTAGCTAAACCACCTTGGTAGTCACTCTGTCCTGCTCACTTGAGCGCTGTGCCTGCTCTTATACACTTATTTCAATCATGTTAAGTAACCTAGTAATCGGATCAGGTGTGTCGGCAGCACTGAAAAAGCTGAAGCAGGGGTTCTCCTGGACAGGGGTTAGGAATGGCTGAGCTAGCCTGTAGATTAGCACAGTGATCCAGCTCATCAGCTAGTTATCAGTTCAAAGACCCTCCATACTACTGTAATATGTCAAACCACAGAAGGAATACATGCTTTGTTTCTGATTCACTGTTACTTTAACATAACCTATGGCTATGGCTACAGTCCATTAGAGTATTATTTAATTGAGTTTTGGATCTCTCATTTTATCCTTTTTTTAGACTCAAGGCAAAACTTTGGATGGCCTTCAGTGATTTAAGCCTTCAGCCAGTGCACTCACTCCACTCAGACACAGAATAATGGAAGTATAGCAATGAGCGTCTGACACCAAATGGTCTCTCCACATGTGCCCGCTGACCTCTGCCACTTCAACAGCCAGTGAAGCAGCAGGGTTTTTCAGCATGAACCTTTTCGTCTGAGCCCCAGAGCTCTCTGTGCCATTCTCCAAATGAGTATTTCTTCAGCAGAAGAGAGGTTATCCTACAAGTTAATGAACCAGAAGCAGAGAAGTGCTGTCAGGATGTGCACACTTAACAAATAAGAATGGAAAACCAAAATAGACCGGGGCCAGCTGCTGAGATTTTTTAATTTTGTTCGTTTTTGTTTTTGCAGAGGCTCTGTTATTGTGTTTGTGAGGATAGTGGGTGTATGCTGTGAAGTTGTTTCATTTGACCCAAATACCGCCATCACCTGGGGAGTATAATAGAGATGGCACCCATCTGATACCCACGTGTCAGTAATGGACCGATACTATCAGAAAATGGAAAAATGAACAAATCTGATCTGATTCTGGAACAAATCTACCCTGAAAGATCACAGACTTGCTTGCACAATGTAACATAAAAGAGAGTCTTATACTCAGATGACTTATTATTATTATCGCGTGCCATCAAGTCAATTCTGGTAATCAGATGGGCAGTGTTTCTCCAGAAAATTGTGTCTTTTGTTTGGGTCTTCAGGTTCTTAGGCTTCTGTTCATGAATACTTCATATCCTACATTTCATGGAACTTACCTCTGTCCTGATTGGCTGAGGTATTCATAAAGTAGCTTTAGGGTGAATGTTTAGTGTTTAGTGAGAATGTTTAGTATTTAGTGTGAATGTGTGGGGCTGAAGTAGTAAAGACTGAAGAGACTGCTGAAAGATAGTCAGCTCAACAATCTTTGAGACCCTTGGGAAAGATGAAAGAAAAAAAATACATTTTAATGTCCTTTTACCTAAGTCCTGTTTAACTGGGGTGACACAATTAAAAAATTAAGAGTCCAAACAAGAGAACCCTGGAGAATCTGGAGAGATTCTGTATAGAGGAGCGGTCTCAAATTTCTCGGTTTGTGTTGTCCAATTTTGTAAAGCATTATAAGAGAATCGTCATGTTGGCCATGGAAGGATATAAATGCAGGGGTGCCAATAACAATGGAAAAAAAGGTTTTAGTTTTTGAAATGAGTTTTCTTCAGCTAGAGATGCGATTTTTCCACAAACATTTTTCAGGACCTTTTCACCCATTAACATAATCATATGTTAACTTTACTTAGCAAATAAAGAAAATATATATTCCAATATGAGCCCATTACCAGAAGAAACAAATCACAGGTGTTCACTTTTTTTTTCCTGAAAAATATGCATTGTAATTGTTGACACCAGCAGAACAGAACTGAGTCACTGAGTTTTCTTTTGTAATGCTTTGTAAGACTTGGGTCTTCTCTTGTGTTTTCTTGAGCACAACCCAAAGTTTTTTAAATGGATTGAGGTTATGGGTCTCGAACAGCCATGTTCATTCAACATTTTTGCATGGATCTTGTGTGTTCCAGCAACGACCACATTTCAGCTTCTTGGCAGAGGCAGTCAGAATGTTTTATAATCACCTGGTAAAAGAAAGGAAAGGTAAATGAAACACTTTAAATGAGTTAAACATGTATGGGATCATAAATATTTTCCATTTCCTTAAATCAAATTTTGTTGGCATGTCAATCATTATAACGTATGTGTTTTAGTTTTTATTATTTATCTGTTTGGTTGGTTTGCTTTTACTTTATAATCAGACTTTATAATTATAATTATTGTATATATTTTGTATAATAATAAGATAATAGTTGCCAAAGTGAATTGTTTAAACGTTGTCCATCATTCTTAGCAAAGGTGCCAATAATTCTGGAGGGCACTGTATGTGGCCTACATAAATAATGTCATGAACACAGATGGACCTCTTCTGTGACTTTAATTGGCCACATCACAGGCGGAGGTGGCAGGGCTTTATCAAACTGTCAGCAGGAGATCATATGCTCCCCCCCAGCTCCCCATCCTGGTTCAGGGAAAACCTCGTTAGCCAGGCCTTGTTAAGTATGGCAAGTTTGGGTCTCAGACGTTAAAGCAATTAGCACAGTTCAGCTGCACACATATGGCCTGTGTTGCTGTGAGAGCTTCACCTCTGGACTGGAAGCCACCAAGGGGTTCAATAAACGGATAAGCGTCGCTTTTCACTCCCCTTTGGCTCCTTGTTTCCAGCAAAAATGAACTAATGAGGACTATGAGAGGATGTTACATACCTCATTAGATTTTGGTGAAGACTTTACAAGAACTGTATTTACATAAGCTGTCCTGAAATAATGAATGCAGTTCTGTGGATGGGTTTTTTTTTAGCTCTCGAAATGTAGATTCCATTTGAACTGCCTGACCATACTGGGCACAGCAGACTTGAACCTCCGTGACATTTAATACGAGATTAATTCTTGTGCTGTGGCTTGGAAATTGCACGCCACGCACCATAACAGTGTAAAAGGCAAACACTGGTACTTTGCAATGCTAAAGTATGTTACAGCAAAGACTTGTGTAGTCTCCAATAGGGTTTAAATAGATCACTGAAAAATGTAAAGGATTTTGCCTTCACTCCAAAAGCAGTTGATCAACAAAGGCAAGTATAATAGCTGTTTGCTTCTTTAGTTTCTTACAGTATCTTACAGTTCCATTGACTTTTAGCAGCATTATCATTTGCACTCTTTTTATAGGTGGGTAAAAAAAGGTAAAAATGTCTTTGTGGTTCATTAGTTTAATCACAGTTATATATACACACACACACACACACACACTGTTCATATTTCACATGAGTGTTGAGGAGTGGTCTCAGACTGCTTGCTCTGTATTTTCCATTCACATAAGGGACTATTGGTATAAACTCATTGCTGTTATGTTTTTAAAGGGAGGCTGTGCACGTTTCAAATGAAGGGATGTACATGTGAAAGCGAGTGTCTTTTTTAGATTTGTAAAATGTATTTCAATGATTTGGTACCGATGCCGGTATAAAGCAACCTTAGACAAGAAACCCCCAGACGTGGGGGGTGTAAAAGTAATTTTCTGGTGAACCTTTCCTTTTATCAACTGTTAACATGTAAATAAGTACACAGTCTATTTGCCTGTTACCTTTAGAATAAAAAGGAAAAATGTAATGCTTTACTTCTTTTTTCTGTGTAGAATGAGTCTGCATATTTAGAGGACATCAAATTTTACTCTAAAGTCAAAGCGAAATAATAATACAGTTTTTTTAAAAGACATTCTACGGCTGCCACTGTCATTGTCCGATTACACGTGAATGTCCTTTTAACTGAACACAGCCTTTTATTCAACACTCACTCGACATTTCAGCCCACCAAAATGTTTGAGCACCCCCACTGAAGCTTGCTGTCACCATGGCAACCGAGGAGGGAGAGGGAGAAAAATGCCTCTACACTATTTTTTCCAGCCAAAGCTAAATGAGTTTGGGAGCTACAATGCTTTGAACCACTTGATTGGAAAATTATCGGCCTAAAGCAAGGCCAACTAAATAAGGAGCCTATGCATCAAGATGAGGGTGCCCTACAGTTCGTTGGCCAATTCTTTATATTGCATAAGGCATGGTTCAAATGCACACACACTTAGAGTGGAGGGGAAAAATAGGACTTAAAAGGGGACCTGTATTTTGTAAACACAGTAAGTCTATGATTTTTATAAGCCACAGTTAGCCTCTCTGTGTTCATGTAAAATTTTCTGTAAATTTCCTCAGTACAGGGCTCTATGGTTATGCAGCACTACTCACTTGCGAATTATTATTTTGTTTTCTATGAAGGATGTTCACAGTGAAAAAGTGAAAATTTCAAATGTTACCTTTTTATGAATTACTATACACATCATTGCATGTGCACATTCATACTAGTACACAGACTGGTTTTACACAACACACACAAAAAGAGACAGGTATATATTTCTATCTATGTGGGCTGTTTCTGCTGCCCACTGATTGTATTACTAACCCGTCCGTTTATCAATCTATTTATTTATTTATTTATTTATTTATGCACGTATGTATGTATGTATGTATATGTGTATGTATGTATGTATTTGGTATAACACTAATGGGGTTACACTAAACACTTTTTCTAATGGGGATTTGCCAAATGTTGAAAATGTTCTACTCATCTTGTGACCACTGGACTCAAAGAATGAAACACATTGCCACACACATACCACATATACACACACACAAACACAGACACACACACACACGCACAATCCTGCCTAATAATCTGGAATCATCCTCTACAATCTGGACTCATCTCTAACAATGTGTAATTATCTAAATTCATGTCTGTGGTGTCACAGCCTCGCTGACTGGATTGTAGAATGCTCATTATGATGAACTAATGATCAGTAGCAGCAAGCTTTAGAAGCACAGAGGAGTACATTCAAAGCTGTTTCATGATTGAAAAATAAATTGGCTTTAGAAGACGCTGACAAAAAACGTTCGAAAAAATAACAAATTATGAATATTCATCAAAACAAGCTTCTGAAAAAAGTTTCAGTTTAATGAGGAGGTTTCATCAACAGAAGGCGACTCTTCAGGCGAACACATTCTAGAGTTACTGTGAAAGTTAACAGCTAATTGTTTGGCATGCTCGTTAATACACTTAGAGAAGAACAAAAAAACGTAAAACACATGTTTGCTTTAGGTGTTATCATGTGTAAGAGATGTGACTTTTTTGCAAGTGTGGGTTTGGCATTGGGCAGAAAGTGCAACCTCTAGCATTATTTAATCCAAACCTTTTCAGTTTCATTAAATAAAAAGAAAGCCAACCTCCATAATAAAATGTGGGTGAATTAGACATTCCACAGAAACATCATTTCACAATTCTTAGCCTAATTTAGCATGATTTACTGCCATACTTTGTTCAATAGAGTTTTGTCTGATTTTCCCTAACACAGAGAAAGTAGCATTTAGAGACATTTGTGGCTGATGGGTGTCAATTATTATATTATATTGTCAATTATTATTATATTATTATTAAAAGGTAACAAAAGACCCATTCTTGAACAATTTTTGCAGTGTGGCAGAGAGCGTTATCCTACTGAAAGAGGTCACTGACATTAGGGAATACTGTCCCCATTATACAATACTATGTACGTGGTCTGCAACAATGTTTAGATTGGTGACTTGTGTCAAAGTAGCATCCACATGAATGTCAGGAATCAGTGTTTCCCAGCAGAACATTGCCCAGTAAAAAAGACCAGATCAATTTTTTTCTCACATACCAGGGGCGACTGGGACTAAAAAACGGCCCTAGACTTCACCAGCTGTGCATGTAAAAGGGTGGTCGGTGCATGCAGAGGTCTACGTCTCGGCCGTCTTTCAGGGGGAGGGGGAGCGCAGAGGTCTATGTTGGCTTTTAAATATGGATTTTACACCTGATAAATAATTTTATTAGTGCCCTCTTCTGTTGTTAGCTGATTTCTCAGTTAAAGAAAGAGACAGGCCAACGGCCGTGGACTGGGCGGTAGTTCTGGACTTTCCCAGAATGTATAGATTGCCAGTCCGCCCCTGCACATACCCATTGTAGATGTTTTTGTAGGTGCACAGCGGCGAGTAAAGCCTCTCTGACTGGTCTGTGTAATACAGCCCCATATGCAACAAACTGCGATACACTGTGTGTTCTGACACCTTTCTATCATAGCCAGCATGAACCTCTTCAGCAATTTATATCTTGGGGATCAGACCAGATGGGCCAACCTTCACTCCCATTGATACTTGGATGAGCCCATTTCACTGGTTGTCCTTCCTTAAACCAGGTACTAAACACTGTATACTAAGGGGAATATCACAAGACCTGCCATGTTGGAGATGCTCTGACCTACAATGACCTAATCTACGATTGTCAAGTCCCTCAGATCCTCATTTTTTGGTTCTAACACATTAACTTCAAGAACTGACTGTTCACTTGCTGCATAATATATGCCACTCCTTGACAAAGTGAATATGAATGTTATTCACTGAAGCTGTCAGAGGTTTTAATAATATGACTGATCGGTGTACAGATGTTTTTTATGTAAGTGAATAAAAGAGATTTGTGTTCAACTGTAAGCACCTTCTCAGGTTTCCATGACAGTAAGGTGGGCAGTGTAAAAGTAGCTACAGCTGTGTATGTGCTGTCAGTACCTGAGGAGTCCAGCTGTGAGTGATAGGTTGGTATTTTTAAAGTCTGGGTGGGTGGCAAATGGAACATGTCACAGTGCAGGAATGTTTAACTCTACAGCAGAGAAGGCTGACAGGTAACTGGGTGAGTCTGTGTGTGCACGCTCATTATTTTCACACGTCGCTCTCTATGTACTATGCTGGTTACTTTTTCCAATTGGTTATTTCCAAAAGGCACTCAAAGCAACTCAAGCACGATAAAACACTGAATTAGCCAAGTCCATGTTTTATTTCATTTGAGCCCAAGTTACTCACACCAGCAAAAAGTAGATTTTTATTAATGTATCCATGGCTACAGTAAATCAAACAAGAGCTCATGCAGTAAAACAGTCTCATCGCTCAGATGTGCAAGAAGTGCTTCAGTATTTGGGAGTGGAAATTGATGTGTGGGATTCAATGGGGCAAAGTGAAGTGACCATAAACCACAAAACTGTGCTGTTCACATATGACAAATGGACACTTACACTAAAAGGTTAGCGTCAGCATTTGGTCACAGTATTTACGGATGCCGAACTGTCTTCGGTTTAGAAAAATAATGTTCAGCTATATTCAATCTGTGTTTTGTTCTCTGGGAGAGAGAGAGAGAGAGAGGGCTTCAACATGAGCTTGAAGTTAGGGGGATAACGGCTCTTGGCTAATGAAAGTGACAGATGTCCTTTCCATCTCTCCCTCTCATTCTCTATTGGTTATATTTGTACACAGTGACCCCAGATCAGATGGAAAAATGTTTCCACTGGCTCATGGTTGTGCTGGATCTGTGGACAGTCAGATGGCAGGGAAATAGCAGGTGGCTTTGCTGATACTGCATCACTGTAAACTGATTTCTAAAAATCACCCAGTCTTAATACTACTTTGCTGCACAAAGCAAATATTACACACAGAGTTACTTGACTTGGTCTCACCCACAATTCAAATCCTCACTCTCACAACTCTTAAAATGTGTACATTATATACATGTCAACAAATGAAACTGCTCTGTGCCTGTATGGAATGGTGCTTGGTCTGCCCATCAAAGCCCTGGACAAGCTGCAGTATGAGCAGAGCCCAGCTGCCAGAATTCTCTCCTGCACTACTAAGCCCCAGCAGCACATAACCCCAGCCTCATGCACCTCCACTGGCTCCCAGTTAAGTCCCGTATCTCACACAAAATCCTCCTCCTCACCTACAAATCACTCCATGCTCCCCATCACTTATTGGACCTGCTTCACCCTTACACCCCCTCTCGGATTCTGCAGCCCTCAGACAAAGGGTTCCTCTCTATTCCCCACACCAGACAGTGCTCCTTTGGGGACAGACCCTTCAGTATTGCTGCCCCCACTCTCTGGAACTCGCTCCCTCCTGAGATCCACAAAGCCCGTCTCTGTACTTCTTTAAAAAGGACTTGAAATGTTGTATATTCTCTAAGGCCTCTGGTCTTTGACTTACAACTTAATGTAAAGCAACCTTGTGTTCTTGTGTTGTTATTATTATTATTAGTAGTAGTGGTGGTAGTAGTATTGTTATAATAATAATAATAATAATTCTTCTATTATTCTATTATTATTCTTCTTATTATTATTACTCTTTGATATGTTCCTCAACCAAAAGCCACTGCCTTTAGGGAATACTGTCGCCATGGAGGTGGTACTTAGTCTGCAACAGTGTTTAGGTTGGTGGTATGTGCCAAAGAAACATCCAGATAAATGCCAAGACCTGATATTCCCAGCAGAACATTTCTCAGAGCATCACACTACTTTCGCTGGCTTGCCTTCCTCCCATAGTGCTTCCTGGTGCCATCTCTTGGCACATCCACATGATGTCAAAGAAAACACAATTCATCAAACCAGATCATCCTTTACTATTGCTCCATGGTCCAGTTCTGATACTCACGTGCCAATTGGTCGCCTCTACTGGCCTTTTTGACAGAAACTGAGAAAGCCTGAAAGCAACTTGGTACAAAGTTAGCCAATGGATAAACAGTCTTGGGTAGTTGGTGGCCTGGTGGTAACTGTGAGCAAGGTCATCCCTGCATACCATCCCTACATACTGCTCCCCAGGCGCCCCCTGTTGGTGGCAGCCCACTGCTTCGCTTAGTGAATTGGTTGAATGCAGAGAAAGAATTTTATCTTGTTCCCGCTGTGTGATGTGATGTGTTAATGCGTGACTATAAAGGGCCACTTTACTTTAGCCTAATAAAAAGATAATTGTTAAAAAACAACACTGCATTTGTTTGCCCTTCCACAAATACATGCATTGCTAACCTAGTATTTCACCTGCATTTTCATGTTTTTGGTTCTTTACGTAGGGTGACCAGATTTGGGATTGTGAAAAAGAGTACACCTTGCGCGGACTTTCTTTACTAGCTCGACCGTGGTTCCGGGGGGTGCCGAGAAGTATCAAGGATCAGCTGTGTTTCCGGGGCGGGGGGATATGCTCATCTCGGGTTGACAGCCGTGGTCCGGGGGGTTGATATGTTCTATGCGCGTCTCGGCCGCATCTTGGGCCGACGAATGTTTAGGCAGTTCTAAATCCCGGATTATTCTAAAATTCCGCCCGGACGCCGGAAGCAGGTCTCCAAAAGTTGACATGTCCGGGAAAAAGAGGACGTCTGGTCACCCTACTACGGTTACTGGAAAAAGTCATTGTTGCATTTGAGTGTCGGGCTGCTTGTGCAGACTACATGAACACTGGTGGCCGGGGGGGGCACTCTTCCTGGCTGACCTGTTGCTTGCTTGCTGAATTATTTATCCCACTTTCCCCTTTTTTCTCAACTCCACTCATACCTCCTCTTCTTAAGCATTTTGCAGAGATAGGCTAACTGAGCAAATGAGCTAGCTGTTTTAATAAGTGTGGGCTTTATGAAGGCATTTAGACCAATCACTTCGCTGGCTACTGCACACAAAGGGGGGCCAGGCAGGGAGGGGGGGTCTTGTGCTGCTCTAGTTTAGTTCATCTTTTTATCTAACTGACAGGTCAAGCAACCAGAAAATTACATTACATTACATTACATTACATTAATTTGGCAGGCACTTTTATCCAAAGCGAATTACAATTTGAGGAAACACTCAGGACCTGGTCCTCTCAATGACACCCTAGGTATGCTCTTAAAATAAAGGGCACCAGAAAGGTATTTTTGTATGAGGCAATTCCCACTATATCTCAATTACAAAAATGTTTTTAGAGAACTGAAATGGTTCTATTACGGCATCGCTCAAATAACCTTTTGTGGCACCTTTTTATATTAGAATTATCATCTCTGCCAAGTAATCTCTGTACTTATTGAACAATTAGGCTTAAGATTAACATCTGAATAATAAGACTATGGGTTAATGAAACTGGACAGATTAGTATGTCCTCAATATTACTGGATTATCAAGACAACAAATACACAACCCACTGCGTTTTGAACAAAAAAAATCCCCTTTCATCAAGCACCCTCTGACAACTCAGCAAGCTATTCTGAGAGAACACTGCTACTGTGTGTGATTCTCGCTGTTAAACCTCGATCATTATGAGTGCAGAATTTGCCCTCTTTTCTTCCATTCCGCTCCATGGTCTTTCGGTTTGGACGTATTAATTAATTCACAATCATGGCTAATATCTCCCTAGTATTTTACACCGGGCATTGAGAATGACTCTGAATCTCTGCAGTCTGTTCATGGAATGTCTAATTAGTGGTATAATAGAATGAAAAAAAGAAAGACATTTTTCATTAGTAGCCCCAGTGACATGCATTCTGGCAATGGCCTCATATGAAAGTTGACTGATAGGTCGGTGTCACTCTTGCATTTCTTCAACATTGGAACTTCGCCATCCAATACTCTTCCTTTTTCTTGGTCTACTTGTGGGGATTTAATTAAAACTCCCCTGATTTGTGAGTACCACCTAGGTTATTATTTGGCTCACAGTTAAAGTTGTAAACAGATGTATGTGCACACTTGGTTGGTATGTTCCAATAATTCTAGTTTAATTCCTCAGCAAAGGTCATATAAGCAGTAGACACATCTCAGATATAAACACAGACGTTTCCAGACTTCTAGGCAAGGAAAAGAAAGAGCAGCAGATAAAGTCTGTAGGCACTAAGTACTATGTATATTTGTACACTTCACCATGTACTTCACTAAGACTGGTCTACCATCATGATGGACCCATCCATAGCTCTATTGAGCAATAGATCTAGTGTTCACTTTTAAAGTAACAGAGAATCTGTTTGACCCTTGAATGACAGTACCTTGACAAAATTATGCTGTAATTTATGCTGGAATCATAGTCATGAAATTATGATTCATTAAATGTAAAACATTAGTCTAATAATATGTACTAGTTGGACTGGAATGTTCTGTATGCAGTGCTTATCTATCCAGTGTCTTTATTTAAAAGATTTAGTGAGCAAACCCATGTTAGTTCTAGATAACATTTTCAGGGGTAGAATATGAACTAAGGTTTGAACTAATTATGTGAAGCCTTCCACCACCAGGAGCCCATCCATAGCTGGAACATATTTTGAGTAGGGTTTGCCTCAGAATCTCATTCATTGTTTACATAGCTAGTTAAGGGGTATTGGTTTTTTTTTTCATTTTTAATCTACCAAAAGATCCAGGGCTGTTAATAAATATTCTGGAATATGTCCCAGTAGCCTGAACTTAGTCACAGCCCTGCACCTTACTTCTTACGTCTATGGCTTCTATGTTTTGTCCCAAATCAAAAACAAGTGCAAAGAGTGTAATATTCATCTCCATAATTATCCATAGTATAATCTCATTCGGCAGTTCTGATATATTATCTGAGCATTAACAGCTCGTGTTGCACAAAAGAACAATATATACATGAACTGAACAACAACAACAGCAGCAGCAACAGCCACAACAACAACAACAATTGCTGTTCCTCCTAGCAGCAAATTCGGTCCCCACCTCTGCATTTGAAGAAAACATGATGATAAGTGGGAGGAGTTCATTTTTATACACAAAGGTCATTCAATTTGTTCTCCAGGAATATAATAAGAAATGTTAATAATCAGGAAACATTAAAATAGTAGGAAGTAAAAAAAATAATAAAAGAATGCATAAAATATAAATACAAGTACTAGATATTTAAAAGAAGGGGGAGGAATAATTTTTAGTACTTTTTTAAATCTACAGGTGTTGCAGCTCTGATATTGATGGGCAGCTGGTTCCAGTGGCAGGCAGTATAGTGGCTAAATGCCATTACACCATGTTTAGTTTCAGCTCTTTTCACCACTAGCTGGCCAGCATCTGCAGATCTTAGAGACCTACCAGGATTATATTCATCAAACATATCAGAGATGTATTAAGGGCCCAAACCTTTTCTTGGTTGTAAATAGAAAAAGAAGCCATTTGTTTCTAGGTAGTTACTGGTATGAGTAAAAACTACTGTCTCTATAACCTTGTCTATAAAGGGAGGATTAGAGATCGGCCTGTGAAGGGCGGAGGCATCTAAGTATTCTTCTTCAGAGTGTCACAGTTGTTTTGAAGCTGTAGAGGGTTCAATACAACATAACTCTTCACAGACTGGAATTAAGGACATGTCCATCCTTTTATCTGTTCTGTTTCATTTCATCTTCTTCCTTGCCTTATCTGCTCTCCTGTGTTGAGCTTTGTCGTTCTGATGTGTGTGATCTTTAATCCTGTAGACATGTGTCAGATCTTGCCATCATAATGTGTCTCCTTGGCTGACCATACTTGCTGCCTCCACGCTGGCCCAGCCCGATCGGTTACGCCTCACTTCTCCTGTGGGCAGCTGCCAGCAGTTGGTCACCTTGTCTGTCACAGTTGGCCACCTCAAGTGCCTCTGGCTTAACTCCAGGAGTCGTGGTGGGTTGATGTGTCGCGTCTATGCCTGAGAGATCTTAAGACGTCTCCGTCGGTTCAGAAGTATTTGTGCGTTGCGAGTGATATGTGTGTGTGAGTACTGAGTATGTGTGTTAGGCTCTTGGGTCTTGTCCATTTCAGAAAATAGAGCAGTCTGAAGTGTCTTTTGCTTGCTGCTCCCCTGGTGATCAGAAGCACAGTGGTGGTTTTGCTTGGATGGGGAGGAGACAAGTGTAAATTCAGCCTCTCAGAAGTCGCTCATCTTCCACCACTCTCTCTCTCTCCACCACTCATTTTTTTTTTCCAGATCCCACTTCAAAGCTTACAACGCAATCACAGTCCACTTTAATAGAAATAGCCTTTATTACTGACTCATGTGCTCTCAGTTGTAAGTAGGTTGCAGGGCAAGAGTGATCATTCTGTGTTCAAGATAGCATCGTCTTGCATGTGTTTTTTTTTCGCAATGTCAATTATTTTATTCATCCACCAAAGCCATTTTGTTCAAGCTTATCAGTGTATTTTTATGACTGAGATTCAATTGCTGATGGGCTTCAGACTGCTTAGCCTAAAAGGTCTATATCCCACAGAATTACACTGGTTGTTTTGTTACTGAGCCTTTTAGACTGATATATGTAAATGAGCTCCATGATGATTAGATGCACAGTAGCATGTCTCATACAAAAAGCAGTTCAGGCTGAAACATTCATTTTAACTTCAGCGTGAATGGGAGGGACTAATTTGTGGTAGGCTTAATAGGCAGATATCTATAAACATGTTGATTTTTGTTACATAAAAAAACAATAGATTTGGGTTTTTTGCAGTCTCAGTGTGTGGATTGTATGCACAATAGAGTGATTAGTACATTTTAAAACAATGTTGACGTGCTATTTTGATTTTCCATAATATGGGCAACACTCTCTTCTCTTTTAACCTAGCTCTAATGTCCATAATACTCTTATTCACCTATTATTACAGGCCTGTCCATCTGAGATTTATCACTTCACCAGAGAGTTATTATAGTGGGGAATGATGCAGGCTGGGGATGAAGGAGGCTCTGGATTTAATTCTCACTGACCTGCGGCATGCTGACCTACACATCTTCAGTCTTGGGTCATCACTCACACTCGAACAGAAATAACAGTGATGAGGACTTTGCATGGTTCTTAGGATTTCAGGGATGGGAAAGTATGTAACTGGTATTTTTGATAACATTTACAGCAAATATTTAAAATCACTGTTACACACTGAAATTGCCCCTCACACACTATGCTGATATGATTTTTCTTTTGATATGGTATTTCTTTTAATACAATAAATATTACAATAAATCTGCTACACATTAAATACTCCTTTAAATTATTAAATACTGTTCACATCTTGACCATTAAAAATCTTCTGAATTCTTATTTTAGGTTGGGATAAAATTACCCCATATTACATTACAAAACCTGTGTGAAATGTTATTATTATTATTTTACATGGTAAACCAGGGTATATAATTAAAATCAGTAAATGTCTCTTTAAAAAATGTATCACCTTATTCAAGCCCTAAGTGTTGGATATGCTGCAGTTTTGAGTCACTGAAGGCAACTTGCGTGTTTGCAGCTTGTTTTCAGCTTCCCTCACAGATGGGCTCTTACAGAACTGCAATTTGATGATGGTGGTCTAGAAAGGTCCTCCTAGTCGATTCACACGGTTTACAACAATATGATTCGACCTCTTGAGGGGCTTTTATTATTATGAACAGTCGAACAGTCAGAAAGCTGCATTCTTTCCTCAGTATTAGGCAAACACAGTTTTGCTAATATTGCACTAGTATTTGAACTGTGTGGTGTAGGCTAATGATCTGGTTTGAGGCGCTGACTGCTGTCACTTCTGTAGGAGTGTGAGACAATTATGTGAGTGTGATTTTTCATCCACAGCCCAGAAATGGTCTTCAGGAAGCCGTTATTTGTGTTTGAGAGTTTTAGATAAATGTGTGTATTTTTACTTCGGTATATGTGTGTATGTGTGTGTGTGTGTGTGTGAGTGTGTTAACACTACCTATGTAAAGTGCTTTGTATGTTGTTTTTTACAGTGCTGGTGATAGAAGGAGGTTGAGGTGTGTACAAAATATATAATATAGTAATAAAATGTAAATCTTCAATGTAAGTTTTTGATCATCACTTTCAGAATTTTATTCGTTTATGGAGATTTGGAAATGGAGATTTTTGTGACAACATATAACGCTAATAATGGTCAAATAATGGTAAAAACTCTAGTATTTAGAGGATACTTTGTCTCACAGTGCCCTACATGTATCTCTGCATAATCAACAGATTTTTAAAAATCAATGGAAAAATACAACTTTCCATTAAGTTTAAGACAAACACTCCATTTGTCTGGTTCCTCCCACCACCACTGAAAACACTGCTGACTGGATTAGTTTCTCTAGAATGGAGCATTTCCCATCAAACCATTCATACTGAGTGGTCACATCTTGACCATTAAATTGTAAAGAAATTCTTTAAAAACTGCTGAATTCTTCTTTTTAGGTTAGGATTAAAGTACCCCATATATAGTGTCATTACAAAACCTGTGTGCGTGTGTTTCTCTCTCTGTCTCTCTCTCTCTTTCTCCTTTTCCACCCATCGATCAGCAGGCTGTCTCTGTCCTCCACTGCTCTCTTCCTTCTCCTCAGCAGCTTTGCAAAAATCTCTGATCCCTTTGTCTTTCCTTTTTCAGTCAGAGCAGCTCAATACCCAGATCAATGCTCTCTCCATTTTTCAAAATGCAGAAATGTAATTTTTTTGGTATATTTCAGCCGTGGGTTGATTCAGCCTAGCAGGCAGGCGATCTGCTGTAAGGGGGGTGGGGCGGGTGGTGGCGGGGCGACAAGGGGAAGGAAAACAGAAAGAAAGCCGACTAGCAAGGAAGATGGAAGGGAAAAAAGATGGCTCTAATTGCGACCCTGCGTAAAGTGTGAAGCACTTAAAAAGCCTGTGCTTTTTAACACTCTCATTGTTGTTTTCCTTGCTGAGCCGCACAGAAGAGTGGCGTGACATGCAATTCGGCTACTGAATAGCAGATGCTATCATGTTGTTATTGTACAGATTATTTGCACATAAAAGCTCAACAAATGAGACGTGCAGTATACAGAGATGAAAGTACAAATCACACCTGTCACTGTGAAAGGGCTGTTACCACATAACTCCAATTCAAAGAGGAAGCTTAACTCTGGGCCTAAACTGTGCATGGCTGTCATATCTGTGAAATGGTAACTTCATAGGAGAGGTAGGAAACGTTCTTAACTTTAATGGATGTTAATATAGGACATTTTGTTGCAAGACATTTGCTCCGTCATCACAAAATGTTGTAAAGGGCAGCAGGTGTTTTCAAATGATGTAAAGAAAAAGAGACAAAATACAGAGTTGCAACCTTTGATATGAAAATGGTGGTATGTTTACAGATACTGCATAAGCCTACGGTAAAAATAAGCATGCAGACTGACCTTTCATATTCTCTCCCTAAAGCAAGTTGGAACATGTGATGGTGAAGTCTTGGGCAGTCTGTCACAGATGTTTATGAGTCATTTTATGCAAATTTTAAAAAATGCTCCTAAAAAAAAAGTCAACTGTGCTGCCATCAGGAGTTAAGCATGAGAAATAGTGACTTAAACGTTTGCGTTCTTTGTTTTTGGAAACCTTGCAGTCAGATGGATTGGTGGATTGTCAAAGTAAAGACACACAGCAAATATAAAAAAATTTTCTTAAAATATTAATTGCAGTTTTTACAGTAGTAAAGTGTAAAGTGTCCATTTGTCATACATAAATACCCCATAGCATACAGTGTGACTGGCATGAAATTCTTCTCAGCATTTAACCTATGAACACAGCACCTGGGGAGCAGTGTGTGGGTACAGTATCTTGTTCTAGGCTAGCGTACCTCAGTGGTGCCACTAGCAGTCTTGGGATTCAAACCTTGGACCTTCTGACTAACCACTGGGCCACCACATTTTAGAAGAGTACAACAAACTGAAAATTACCACATTTACTGTGAAATGCCTTTGTTTTCCTGGTCAGAGCACAAATGTAAAAATGTAAATTTTTGCTGATCTAACCTAAAACTTTCTTCGACCAGCTCCACGAAAATCATTTGAATAACATGGAAGCAGAATAATTAAATAAACACAAATAAACTGGGTTAGGTTAAATCAACCAAAGCTACTCACGTAACCACAGAAAAAGTTTGTTGTGTTGCTTTAAAGCCAACAGTACACATTTAAATGGCCTTTAAATCTGTTACTTTATACTTACGCAAAACCATTTACACCAACATTCTAATGAACTGAAAATTCACATTTTAATTAACTTCATATTCTAGGTTCAACTGAAGTAAAACACATGCTTTCAAATAATAAATTGGAAAAATTCAAGATGTCAAGAGAAACAAGCAAACTTCAGTCAATTTTCTTGTATTCAGTCAAACAACAAAAATATTACCAGCATATAAGTGAACCTAAAAAAAATAAATAAATAGCTGTAACAATGAATTAAATTCACAGTCCTACTCAACATAGCACATTTTCCAGATTCTCCATTTCCAAAAATAAAAGCAGTGGTAAGTGGCATTAGTATTGGGTATTTGAAATCTTTTTTAATCAATCAAACTTGACACACTAACTAAACTGGACACACTCAAAATATAGTCAGTCATTAAGCATTTAAGAACAATTTTCTATTAAGATATGTTAAAACTTAAATAACTTTGTATTGCCATTACATGTAAACAATTTCTAAATTAGTGCTCACTGTGTACAGAACATTTATAAGTATAAGCAAACTAACAAGTACTTACCAATATTCATTAACAAGGGTTGTTGAGTCTTCATAAGGTTCTTTAACGGTTCTTTTCATTTGGTCTTTGGTCATATGCTGACTGACCTCAGATTTTAATATGTTTGTTGATAAAAAAACGGTGGTTATACTGATAACGTTAGCATATTAGTAAAATGCATTTAGCTGTAATTTGGCCGGGGAAAAGTCATGCTTTATTCCATGGCTAATAATCTTTACTGAGCTATCATGGCAGTGCCCCCCTCCCCTATTTCCTCCGACCTCACCATGCCAAGCTGGCTCTTTCTATCTCTCTCACACTTCCTCTCGTGTGCGTGACCGCATGCACTATAAATTAAGTAGTTAACCGTTAAGTGCTTTCTTTCCTAGAAATGGCAACGTAATTCAAAGCAGGAGCATACTTATCATATGAATACATTATGCGATAAACTGTAAAGGAACGTATGTGATTTTAACAGTTACATGCTCACCACTACATGAAAGATTTCAGTTGCCTCAGGAGCAGTGCAATGCAAACACAGTCCAGTGCTTCAGTGGTTAAATAAAAATAGCACAACAGGACATTAAAGCATGTTTACAACCACACAGCTAAGCTAGTTTGAACAATGCTAACTGTCATTTAGATCTAGTAATGTATGAAATCGATCTTACTTACTCAGATTAAACCACAAGGCATTCACCTATCAACTTTTAAAGAAAATGTTATGATATATTTTACAGAGACATATGAACCTTACCTGACGTCCTTTTCAACCAAAGTCTTTCCCAGACAGGCGCCAAAAACCTGCACATGCGCAGTGCACAAAATATGAAGAAAGGCCAAACAGCACGAAACAGAGTCACATTAAGATAACATATAACAGCTTAGTAGATTTGATTTGTAGACTTAGGTAGGGTTAACCTAACTCTCTCACTTATTTTTTTTAAACATGTATCTATTGGATTATTTAAATGTTATCTGCCTTCTTCATAAGAACAACAGCAAAAAATCTTTTTTTGAGTGTAGTTTCAGGGCAGTTTATTCCAGGCTTCCAGCTTATAAACTGCACATGATTGAGTCACTCATGTGAATGTAATATTTGCACATATCTGAAAGGTTGTTGGCCTCACCCAAAGACCCAAAGAGTTCAGCTATCCTTTTTGGACAACTTGAAATGCCTTTCTGAGTGATATTGATTTGAGGACGGGAAATGGGGAAATAATTGCCCATGTGAATACAGCACACCTCATGCATTCCACTCTTGCTGGTTTGTAAACACAGACTACTGTTATAACTGACTGAAATCAATGATGGTGTGTATTTTAAAATCATTTTGGTGTGTGGTGCCACTGACATGGAAAAGATATTCTAGCAACACAGACTGAGACTTTATCTACTTGGACTAAATATATGTATTTTCTCTTTTAAAGCGGGGTTTTACCGTCTTCTGTGTTGGATGTACACTGAACATCAGTATGTGTATCTGGATTCAGAGTGAGTCACAGTTGGTACTTGTAAAGATAAGTCCAAGGTCAGTTTTTCTACATGGAAGTCAGTCTAAGAGCAGTCATAATGTCTTCTTTTTTCAGTGCTGGTCTAAAAAGACTGGTGAAGGTGAAGGTTTGAAAGCTTACTGCTAAAATCATCTTTATGACTGTAAACAACCATTTCTTTCAAGTCCTAGGAAAGCACCAACAGTTAAGTATCAGCTTATTCATTATGCTACATACATACAGAAGCAGTTTTCCTGGTCTTTGTGCCAACCCTTGGGAAGGAAAAATGTAATAAAGTGTACTTTTAAAAAAAGGGTGGTTAATATGAAATGTATAGTCCTTAATGTTTATAATTTATACACACTTCAGTACATACTAAATGCGTAATTTTACTTATGGCAATTAAAGTGTCATTAAATTGTAATTAAACTTTAATTATTTCAACAATTCAAGCAGCACTTAAATATATTTACGTATGTCATTTTTACATATACTGTGAAATGACGATTTAGTGTACATATTTTAAATATATTTTAACAGAACTTAATAAGCTATACTGCACCTGTTATATAAATCATTTTTAATTGTGGCCACTGGGAGGGTGAAGGGATGGTGGGTTTTGGCAAAGCTTCAACTCTTCAGAGATCTTCAGAGTAAATGCTCAGACAGATAACCCTTCCTGTATCCTTAGTGGTGCATTATTAACAAAATACAGGAAATGAGACACCAAACAAGGAATAAACTGAACACTGTACCAACATACATAATAAAATAAAACAAAAGCAGAATGGTGATTAATGTGGA
The DNA here is from genome assembly GCA_037974405.1 of Brachyalestes nurse. Lineage (NCBI taxonomy): Eukaryota > Metazoa > Chordata > Actinopteri > Characiformes > Alestidae > Brachyalestes > Brachyalestes nurse. The sequence goes on along the minus strand of JBBPCY010126762.1, from coordinate 16,396 downwards.
CAGAGCAGGGTAGAACAGAGACATACAAAATACTGATCAGAGAAACACAGAAGGGCAAAACAGACAGCAAATGTGAGTCAAGAAAACTGGGGCAAAAACACAGAGAACTGACAAACCGAACAGACTGAGAAATGGAGGGGTATATATAATTATATATTTTAACATATATATATATATATATATATTAATGTATGTATACTTAAAAAAATAAATTAATCAAAAATATATATATATACTGGAAAGGCACAGGTGAAAACTAAGGAGAAGGTAGATTAATTAGGAGAATGTTACAAAAAGCCAAGAAACATAAGAAAAACAGGAAGAACATAACAAGTATATAATGTAACATTATTATGCTGCTCACACTGTGTACTGGTGTGTTCATGTAGGACAAATGGACACTTTTTATTCAGCATTCTACTGTAGTGTTGGCTCAAAAATATGTTCTAATCTTTTTTGAAAGACACATGGCAAAATTGCAACAAACAGAGCAAAATACACTTTCAAATCTTTGTTGTGTGATCCCTTTTTGGCAAATGCTTCAAACTATATATTTGTTGTGGTAAGTCACTGAAAGCAATAAATACTGCTATTTTCCTTATTTCCTTATTGTCTTACTTCCTCTAGCATCCAAAATTCCAGTACTTTTCAAAACATTGTATCAAAGCTAGTCCAGCCATGACTTCTGTAGAAACTAAAATATTCACATCTTGGGACTTATGAGCATGAAGTAACTGGGTATTAGTCATAACAGTTTGTTGAGGTCCACTGACTAATAATTGCTACTCTAACAGATCGTAGATGTGTACCCTTGAGCGTTGGTTCAAACACACACTCCAGAATGGGCAAGGTCAAAAGCTTCACATTATCTCTTAAAAGCCTACCCTCCACTCATCTGTACTTGTAGAGTATGATTACAGGAGCATAAATTAAAATACTTCTCTCTCACATTCCCTTTATATTTCTTTCTCTTTGCTAGATCTCCTTCACGCTTCTTTTCACCTTGAGCTTGACATGTCCATAAAAGCCTTGACATGAGTGGCAGGAGATGCTAAGTGTTGCTTTCAAATAAAATGTGCAGTTAGCGTACTTATCCTCAACCATCATATACGGTGTGTGACAAGAGGAAAATTGAGCATGACCCAGATAATTGGGGAAGACTTTCTGATGGGGCCTAATTTAATTATAGGGTGATTACAGATCAGTGTGAAGCAGATTGATTTCTCTGCTGCACTGATGACTTCCTAACCAAGTGCTGGCATGGTGAGGGCCTACAATCATGTTGTAAAGCATGTTGACTTACGACATTAGAGACACATTGTGGCCTCTCTGGGGGGCAGATTTTTCAGTGATGTTGCACTTCTACTTTGGAACGACATGTTTTTTCCAGTTTAGTAAAGGTGACGTACAGACAAGTCACAGATTAAACGGTTCATTATTGGGGTATTTAGGGCTTCTGCTTCCGAGTTAGGGGACTAAGCATTCCAATGGAATTCCCACATAAACATGGTTCAGCATGGTTTGCTCACTATGGTTAGGGTATTGCATTCATCGTCACCAAACCATTTTGTTGGAGATGCTAATGGATTTGACGTTTATGACACTTTTTGTGTTATTTCAAAAGCACTCAGTTTGCTTTCATTTGGCCTTTACATTTTGATCTGAACCTGAAAGCAGCTTGTCCAAGAACATATTTTAACCAACAACCCAAACATTTTAATCTGAATAAGTTTTCCAAACTGCTGTTCTCATGTTGTGTGGTGCTGATAGCCTGTAAAAGCTGTAAACATAGGAGGTGGGCTATGAGAACCTGAACCATCGGTACCTGGCCAAACCTGACGTGAGCATAGCACATGATTTTCAATCAAGCTACGACCTAAACAAATAAAAGTTCAGACAGCTTTTAACCTTCTGCTGCCACCTCTCCTAGTGGCCAACACCCTGGTGTGTGCAAAAACAACAGGCTACAATTTTAGCTATAATAAAACCAAACCAGCAGTTCAGCAAAACTTAGTCTCAACACTTTTACCTAACTCTAATGAACACTCTCATTAATTTCCTGCAATGTAGGTGCTGTGGCTTTTCAGTAATTTGTAAAAACATAAGTAATTTTATAGGGTGTAAATATAAGAGAATTTTATGGGGTGCTTTTGTGTGTGATTTTTAAGAAAGACAAAATTTAATCTGTTGTCTGCTGGGATAAATGAGGCTCTGCTGAAACAAAAATGACGAAAAGTCATGTCTGAAAGAGCAAAGGGGGGCTGATGCTGAAGTGACAGAAAGCCAAAACGTAATATTACATATGTCTAATTTATTTTAAAAATCACAATTCCTTCTAGAATTACTTCTAGACTGGACAACTCCCTTCAACCACACAGAGACACACATTCTGTGTTATATATGCGGTTATGCTGAGTTTTTTTCTGTTATTCTCTGACATTGTGACATAATTTGGTTTCCTTCAGGGAGCATTATTGCCACAGATGCCTGTCAGAATGTGAAATGCCAGTAAATCCCCAAGGCATGGCATTCAAGCTCCACCATCAGTAGATACTAGCAGTTATATGTGCAGCAGGCATTCGATAAAATGCTACAGATATGTGCTTTTTCACAACTATCTCTTAGGAGTTTGACTTTTGTATTTTCTCACTATATTCCTCTCTCTCGAAAAAGACAGGCAGATGTCAGTAGCATTAAAGGGAGGAGGAGAAAGAAAAGAAAAAAGTGGAATTGCAGGAGACACATAGAGAGAGAGAGACAGCAGGTGCCATTGATCCACTATTACCTACAGCTGAATTGACCTCTACTCTTACTGTGTCTCTCCCTGTGGCTGTAGGAGGACTTCCTGGAAACCGATGTCCACATGCACAGGCCTCTTCCTCTGGACTAACACTGAGACGGAAAATCCACAGCCAATTCCAGAACACTAGAACTGCTTCAATGACCTCCATTCCGTCACACTTACATTCATCATCATGAAGTGCTTTGAGAGACTCGCCATGAAGTACATAAAGACCCAGCTGCCCCTTCACTGAATTCCCACTAGCCACTAGTGTATCATCCCAAGCATTCAATGGATGATGCCATCATGATCAAGCATTACCCAGCCCTCAATGATATAGAAAAATGGACACTAATGTAAGAATAATGCTCATTGACTTCAGTTCAGCATTCAGCACCATCATCCCCAGCATCTGATGGGAAAGGTGAGGCTACTGAGTCTAAATACTGGACAATGGATTTTCTGACCTTAAGGCCTTAGTCAGTCAGGATAGGGGGTAACATCTCCAGCCCCAACACCCAAAGCATGAGGCCCCCCCTACAGCTGTGTGCTCAGTCCACTGCTGTTCACATGGCTGCACCACAACAATGAGAAATCATGCAGAGCAGAGGTACAATGGTTAAATGACTCATGCAGAAGCAACAACCTGTTTCGTAATGTGAACAAAACAAAAGAGATAGCTGTTGATTTTAGGAGAGCATGCCATGATCACTTCCCACTGAACACTGATAACCTTTCTGTGGAGAATGATCAAAGCGCCAAGTTCATTTTGTAGAAAACCTTACCTAGACCCTCAATGCCAGCTTCACTCCCAAGAAATCCCTAGCAGAGTCTCTACTTCCTGCAGAGACTGAAGAGAGCTCATCCCATCCTCACTAGTGCACTACAGTGGGACAATAGAGAGCATCCTCAGCAGCTGCATCAGGGCCTGGTTTGGGAGTTGCGCCACCTCTGACCCCTGCAACGGAGAGTGAGTAAAGATCATTAGGGTCTCTCTTCCCTCTGTCATGGACATTTATTCCACACACTATTTCTGCAAAGCTATCAGCATTGTGGATGACCCCACACACCCGTCCCACACTTTCTCTCTCCTCTGGCAAAAGGCTGCATAGCATGTGCCCCTTCACTGCCAGGATAGGGAATGGTTTCTTCCCCCAGGTCATCAGACTTCTAAATCAGAGCTGTTCTTAGGTGAGAACTTGCTCTGGGCACAGAGAGGAGAGAGAGGGAGTGTAGTGTGTATTGTCAGGATGTGCCTAGCAGCCCAGGTGTGCTGGAGTGAAAGTAATTTAGGCGTGGCTGGGTTGCTAGGTGCCAAACGACATGTCCACCTGTCTTGAGTGAGGTGGCGGGCGGGCGGGGGGGTTATATGCCAGCTGAACCTTAGAGATGGTGTGTGGTCACTCAAAGAATTCAAGCAGTGAATTCCTGGACATCTAGAAACTTTATCGGGAGCCGTGTTGTGAGTTCTGGGACAAGTGTGTGTGTCTTCTTCCTCCCCCCCGTCCACAGGTGTTACCCTCTGAGACGCTGTCGAGCGCTGCATTCCCACCGGGCCAGGGAAGTGGGGCATGTGGGAAGGCTGTGCGAAGGAGAGAGGTGAAAGTTATTTACTTTTTAGTGCTGTTATTGCTATTTTTATGCTAATCTTCGCATTTTTTGCAAATGTATCTAATCTGTACTCGGAAACAGTATCTAACACAATACTGTATTCTCTCTTTTTTTGTTGGGTGCACTGTATGCTGTCCTTTGCAAGTGCTTTGCATTCCCTGCTCCACCCTAGTCCTGCCCTTCTGATAGCGGATATTTTAGAGAGTGACTGACTACAACATGGACCCAGACAACCCAAATTTTATGCATGTTCAGTGTCTGGAGGAGGTTGGTGACAGGGCCAGACAGAAGAGAGGGGCTACATCCCAGAGGGGCTGCAAGCTACTCAGCTGGCTACAGATGATCTGTTAAGTAAGCAGAGTCGAGCGCATTAGCTGGCTGGAGTATGCATGGTGTAAGGGTTGAGGACACCAAGAGCAGTCTCATGGCCATAAAATGCGCTACACAGGGGATGCCACATTGGATTCCTCTGCCCCGACCATAGGTGAAATGATTGTGTTGCCTCTTGGCCCTCTCTGTGCCAGCCTGTGCCCCGATGGTCACCGATAAACTGGGCTCCCTATCCATGGCCCAACTTACTTTGCTGAGCCCAGGCACGTTAGATTGCCCCCGAATGACACTCCTGAGCGGGATTTTGAAATGTTTTTGCCCCAGTGTTCCACAAGACCCGCTAATCAGTCTTACCAGCTATTCTAATGGGGACAAGTCAGGGACACTCAGGCCAGAGCAGAAGGGGCAGCAGGAGGAAGAGCACCTTGCCAGAGCCATCTACTTCTCCAACTCTGGGGAACATGTCGCCACCAGTGCCACATGCTGTTTCAGAAAGCTACTTGTCACTGCCAGTACCCCCTGCTGTTCCAGAGAGCTGCTCATCACTGTCAGCACCGCCTGCTGTACTGAAGATCTGCTCATCGCCACAAACACCACCTACAGCTCTGGAGTGTTCCATTTCACTGCCAACACACTTTGCTGTTCAGGAGAGCTGATCATCACTGCTTGCACTCCCTGCTGTTCCTGAGGGCACCACATTGCCACTAGTGCTGCCTGCTGCTTGGGAGAACCCCTCCTTACCAGTGCTGCCTGCCACTTCTGAGGGTGTCTCCTCACCAGGCTCTCAGGTCTCCTAGTTCTGCACAGCCCGTGCTGCTGGCAAATCAGCCTCCTGGCCCTGCGTTGCTGGCCATCTACCCTCCTGGTCCCCTGTCAATAGCCTCCCAGTCCCCCTGGCCCACAATTGATGGCCTCCGAATTCGCTAGTCCCCTACCAACTGCTTCCCGGTCTCCTGGTCCCTCGTTGATGGCCTCCCTGTCCCCTGGTAATGAAGTGAAGGCTGTTTAGGATGTGGCAACCACCTCTGCTGGAGCCCAGAATGTGACACATCCTTGAGCCCACTTAACAGTCAGTTATCCGCTCTGTCACAGCCTTTTATTCTTGGTCACTCCCAGCTCTACTCCCTAATCAGTGTTCCCTTTTTTGCAGGGTCTAGGCCTGACCACATTCGGCATCGGACTACAAAAGATGAACTCTGTTAAAATGTTTTGTTTAACGGTCACGCCGCTTATGGTTCTGCTTTCAGTTCATTTTTTCCTCTCCCTCTGTTCTGTTTGAAAATCAGTTAACTTGTGCCTACCTTTGGCTGTACTTTATTTGCTGTCTTAAAATTTTGCAGTTTCTGTTTGCACTCTGTCCAGTCCTGTCCACACTTGTGTACACTTATGTTGTTCTGGTTCTACTGCAATCCTGGAGAAATGTTGCTTCATTTCACTGTGTACATTTCACATGGTTGAAATGGCAATAAAAACTGACTTGACGTAACTTGTTTGTCTCAGAGCCAAAACTAATACACCCCACATGCACAAATCTGGATTTGGTGAGTCACATTTATATATACATAAAGCATATTGCAGTGTAGGCTAGAAGCCCTGCTTTTGCAAAAAGTGGTAGATCAGTTATTACATAATGTATATAGCTGTTATTTCAGGGCAATCGCATGTCCTGTAATGAAGGATCAATCAGTGATCACCCATTTGAATAGCAAGCCCTAATATTTCATAACTTCTTTATTATGGCTTAGTAACTTTTCAACTGACTTCTGTTTGTGAAAACTATAAATGAATATTAAATCATATTGTTCCAATTATTTAACAACAGTTTGCCAATATATAATACATTAGTAATTAGAGTGTTGATGTAATTATCTCATCCTCTTTTAAGAAAACAAATGTGAAATTTTCTTGTGACTGTGAAATGTCTTTTGATGTATGTACAAAATCCACTACCTTTAGGAATATTTATTTGTAAAGATTTGTAACCCATTACAAATTGTTATTTCACTGTTTAAACTGAAGAGCCAGTCCTGTGGGAACCAGGGTTATGTTCCAAGAGCACCCACGTATAATGGAAAAACCGCATTGTGTTTAGGTAAAAAAATGCCTAGAAATGCCTACTTTTATAGAGTAAACCCTAAATATGCCCCCACATATGCTCCCAGAACACTTTAATTTCATTTTAAACTCATTAAATTCATTACCCACGGGGGAAATACTGGTCTGGAGCGCCACAGACGCTTCAAATGGCAGCAGCAAGGAGAGAGAGAGTGAGTCTGTGCGCGTGTGTGTCTCAGAGAGAGGGAGTGAGTGCGTGTGTGCGTGTGTGTGACTGCGCCGTGTCTCAGAGAGAGTGAGTGTGTGCATGCGTGTGTGTGTGACTACGTCGTGTCTCAGAGTGTGTGTGCGTGTGTGTGTGACTGCTCCGTGTCTCAGAGCGTGTGTGTGCGTGTGTGTGACTACTCTCTCTCTCTCTCTCTCTCTCTCGCTCTAAAATGCTCAAATAATATATATATATATATAAAGCAAAAAAAGTTGGAGGATGTTTTGTAGTTTCCACGTTATTGTAGATATTTCCGCATCTTTGTGGAGAGTTCAGTTCTCAGAAAAATCCGTGTGTGACTGAATCCGCGACTGCTGAACCATGTAAAACTGGGAGATTACTGTAGTATGAAAAAAATACGCATCTTAAGACTGTAGATTGCAGTGATAATCCTGCAGGTGAGGCATATTAAAGCACAGTAAAATTATGGCAAGATAAGTCAAAGTTACCCACCCAGTGAGCAAACCAGAGGCAACAGTGGCAGGGAAAAATTCCCTCAGAGCAGGAGACAGAAACCTTGAGAGGAACCAAGGCTCAGGGGGACACATCCTCCTTGGTTTGACACAGAGGAGCACAACAACAGCACAGGAAGCAATTAGTATTATCTGTGGCTGGGGGACATGTAGTAATTAATAATGAATGATGAGAGATGAAGGTTGCCTGTTGTCAGACAAAAATACTCAGGGTTGACCAGAGAAACCCAGCAAATCACAGCCAAGCAGGGGTTATCTTGAAAAGTACAGGAGTTAAGTGCAAAAAACTAAATGAGAGTTAAGTGCATAATGGATATGAGAGCGTTAGTAGACATCTCAGTCAGGTTTTTCAGCCTCCTAGGAGTGAGACAGAGTCTGTTTTCAGGCATAGCCATGTGATTGGTTGACACAGTAATTTGGTGTGCCTGAACTGGACGTGCTGTGTTTTCTTGCACTTTTCTGATTTAGCTTGTCAGGTAATATTATGGCTTTCATAAACCTAATATAGTGTGTTAGAACAAGAAAAACATGATGGAGGACATGGGGTACAGGAGGGTGACATGGAAAAAATCAGCCACAACATTAAAACCACATGCCTAATATTGTATAGATCCCCTCATGTCACCAAAGCAGCTCTTGTCCCATCGAAGCATAGACCCCTTGTCCAACTGAAGGTGTGGTATCTGTCACCACATTATCAGCACATCCTCTAAGTCTGATAAGTTGCAAGGTTGAACCTACATGGATCAGTCTAGCTTGTCAAGCATATCTAGCACATTTTGGAGATCAAGGCAACACCTTGAACTCTTTGTTATGTTTCTCCAACCATTCCTCAACAGGTTTTGCATTGTGGCATTAGGGATGTCAAAGAAACAACCACGTGAATGCCAGGACAACACGGTTGGCCAGCAGAACATCCCCCACTGCCTCGCCTTTTTCCCACAGTGCATCCAGGTATTTTATTCATTTTCTTATAATCTTCAAATGTCTAAGCCAAGCATGCCAAAGTAAAATAATGCTTAGCCTGGCACTGGGTGGGTACAAAGGGCTGTTTAGAAGAAGCAAAATGCACAATTGCTTCATGTCGTATGATCACACTTAGGTTTATCATACGTTGTTTAATTACTTATATTTTTTATTTTGTTTGTTTGTGAAAACAGTATTCAAATACTGCTCATCTGTTTGTGCAGTCAAATAGCAAGAATAGTTCAAGTGCCCATACTGTCATTAGCACTGAAAAGTGGGAGTGCTTTGTTGGCTCTCTTTTGTTACTCTCTTTGTGTGGGTATTCTTAGCTCTGATGCTAAATCAGTCAAAAATATTGCTGTCGAGAACCAGCTGGAGCCAGTAGTGCAGCACACAAATCTCTACAGCCACTGATACTTACAGACAGTATCATGGGTCAGACAAGAACAGTATGCTAGAGCCCATGAGCACAAAAGATGCCCAAACTGAATGTGCAGGCAGAGCTGAAGGCTAGCGTCTGTGCCCCAAAGCGGCCCGTTAGTGTTTTTAAAGCTAAAAGAGAATAAAACATAATAGTTTCCCACATTTTTGTTTTTTACCTAACCATGTTACCTCCCATTCGGGGTACATTTATGTGTTGTGTCTCAGTGTGAGAATTTGGATGTGAAACTGTTACTGCGGTAGATATGAAACTGACTGGTGGCTCCTCAGCTCATAAGCATAAAGTTCATCCGGAAAGGGACAACAGGCCCTCAGCAGGGCATGCATCAGTTCTATGAGTATAATGCTCTCTCTCACCACATTACAACATGCTTCAACACATTCTGTTTGATGAAAGGAATCCAAAAAGAAAAAAATCAACTGATAAAATGAAAAAATAAATTCAGTTTGATATGACATCACTGGGTACAAAACATATATACTGCTTAAGAAATACTTGACTTAAATCATCTCCTCTCATCCCTGACTGTTGTGTTTAAGTTTAGCCTGATCCTTGAGCTTCACAGCTGTATAGTGGCTTAGGGCAACACTGTCTCATTCTGCATTCGTTGTAGAGCTTAGACTGGCACTGCTGTGTTGTATAAAATTATACATTTTTCATAGATACTTTGGATTCCTGTAGACCTGAAGAGCTGTTCTGTCTGGTGGAGTGTCTGCGTGCCCCCCATCATGGCTACAGTGGTAAAAGTCACAAAGTCTTCCTCCACCTCAGACAATACTTATCTGTGCTGTGGGCAGGAAGCCGTCTTTGTACTGATATTTCTTCCATGTTTAATTCATAGAGCCAACCTGGTATGCGGACCTATTACAATAGCGACAGTTCTGCCCCGTCTGTCCGCACCTCAGGAGACCCTGACAACCCTCACACAATTCCCTTACAATGACTGAATTTGTTCTGATGTCTGTATCGTTTCAGAGTGGGCTAGCTGCTTAACCAAATGAACTTCAGCTGATTCCTTCACGCCCTCGCAAGCTCAAGTTCGTGCAATTTGGTTCAGTAATAAAAATGCACCGTGATGTCACATTTGTATCTCTCTTTTTCAAACGTGGTGCTCACAGATATTAATGTTGGGGACTTACTGTTGAATTTAGACTAAATGTGAAGGATAAAGAGTTTTTTTGTGTATTATGTTCACTAAATGTTAATCTTTCCCCAGACATCACAGACTAAAGAGACCTTCGATCGTGTTGCTTTTTAGACTTACCGTGACCTTTGTGTCTTATAAAAGAAAGTGAATACAAATGTTTTACATATGAAAGAGGCTCAGAAAAAAGACAAAAAAAAAAGACTGGCGAGAAATCGTTGTCCATGTGACAACATAAGCAACTTAGGAACAGTTTCCATGGTTACTTGTATATAAAATTGCCAGTTCAACATAACTGGCACAGTTGAACAGATTCTTTTTAACAGGTTTGCACTTCACATTCTCTGTAACTGCTGTCTTGTCCTCAGTGGAGCAGATTGAGCAGGTGAATGGATAGCTAACAGGCCAACAGGCTCCTCTGATATAATTCAAGTTCATAAATTGGGTCACTGTAAAATAGTGATGGTGACTTGACTCTAAAAGAGTCGATTCTTTAATTACAACACATCTGGGATTCAAACTTTTGACCAACAAAAGTTTGGAGTCAACTCTTTGTTGCTGACACCTCTTGTGTCAAAAATAATGTTATTATGAGCTCAAGAGAATAAAATGGTATCCTTTAAATTGATGGCTTGTGGATTCTTGTGAAGAAGTTGGATTTGCCTAACACAAGTTTGATTTATCAGGTTTAGCAGCCATATTAGAGCACTACACTGTGAATGTGTATGCGACCTCCAATGTTACTTGCATGTCTCAAAGGTCTCCATTTTAATTTTGATGTTACTTTAAATGTGAATATACACCACTATCTACTAACACAATATCCTAAATCACTAAATTTACAATAACTTTTGAATGAAAGATATTACATCCATTGACTCTACTGCATACAGTAACTGCTTAACACATCTAACAAAATCAAACCTACATTCAGCTTCTTTCATTTAAATTAAAACAGTTGAATGCAAAATCAAGGAATGAAAACACTGTGAATTAGGGCATTAAAAGAAAAGCCAATTTGTCGACGCATCGACGTCAGAGGCAGAAGTCGATGACCCCTGAGAGAAGTCGACAAGTCGTGTGTTTTTTCCTCTCTCTGTGCTCCCTCCGCCTCTGATTGGCTTACACTGACATGCGTTCCTTGACTTAACCAATGATCATAGTCACTCTCTGCTGTGCACTTCCCAGAAAATTCAAGGCATTAGCCTTTATTTTGTTTTGTTTAATTGTCATGTTGACTGTTAATGTTACAGAGAACATTGCCCATTGTTGGACACCTGGGTTCCTCCACTGCATCTGTGTGATGACATCATCAAACAACTTTATTGATGGATAAGTCGATCTCAAAAAATCTGAAGTCGTCAATGCCCTATCGTGAATATACATTGTAAATATTGTAAAAAAAAAATCATGGTATATGAGATGTTAAAAAAATATTTGATGTGGGGCTTTGGATGTATGTTTAGCTTTTTTTCGTTATTAAATAAATGATGGTTTTCGCTGAAAAACAACAGTTTACCTCTTGCTAAGATCTTTGCAATATGTTGCCTTAATTTCTAAAGTTTACTGAACACATTTCCAACTGCAGACATGTTCCTGTACAATAATATCTGCAGCTGTCAATGATGTATGCAGCATTTTTGGCTTTGGAACTGTGAGCCTGTTTTTAAAGGATGGTCAAATTAAAAAAGAAAAAACTGTTGAGTTTGTCCAATACATCAAGCGTTCTAGTTGTCATCAGTTGTTTGTAGGCTACACAATACCAACATGAAGTCAAAACTGCATATTGTTCATCTAAGCCAATTCAGACATACAGAGACCAAGTATGATTTTAAACATAATATGCAGGTTAAATGCTCTAAAGTGTGTGACATGATAGAAGTTGGTTGCACAGGCCTATTACATAAGTCAGCACTCAAAAATATAACTGTAAAAGTAAATGAAGGCTAATGATGTTACGTTCAATTGTTGTGAAATATGAATAATGGTGGCACAAACCTCGGCCTTGTATACACCTGAAGAATTGGAAAAGTCCAAACATATATGTTTTTATGTATTACGTATTCATAGTCATACTGTAGAAAGGTACTCCTACTGGACACAGAACATTTTTTGTGCTGTGCAGTTTCTCACCTCTGCTGCAGTGTCAGCACACACAAGAAAATTCAATCTAAAATCTCCAGAGATCACGTCACCTTTGACCAGCTTAAAAGCATGAGGGCTGTGATGCTGCCTCTAAGACTAGAGCTAAGGTTTATTTTCAACCAGTTACAAAGCACAGAAAGCTGAACCATACACACATGGCTTATCAAGACCCTCAGAAAAGTCAACTAAATTTCAAGAGTGGAAGACAAGGTCAGATTTGCATGCATTTCTGAAGCAGGCACCCTCATACAGCAAGTGTAATTTCCTAGGGAGACCCTTGAGCTTCTTTATATTTCCACACCCTGAGGCTTGGTATTCAGTCACTAAAGGGAAAACAATGCAAAATGACTGAGTCTTTATTACATCATAGGAGTGAGGAGCAAAGTCTAGACATGAAGTCTGGGAAGGTTAAGTTATGTAAGCTGCAGAGCCTACTTTAAATTAATCATCTGATTAGTCCAAAACAGTGAATTTCTGCGTAATGATACCGTCCTGTTGAGTGCCACTTTCAACAATAACTCAAATTAAAAATGGCACTTAACTATTAGCAATAAAACCTATGAGTAAAAGCTTCACGTCTTGTCTTAACACATTTGGTCATAACTGGTGAACTGCCTTTGTCTTACAGCGCGCTGTGCTTGTTTGGCTAACAGACAGCCCAGTGTCTCATCGCATGCAACATTACACCTAGTGTACTCATGAATATTTCATGTTAAACCAACACAGTCCTCTTAACTTGCATAATAGGTGCAGAAATAGCAACCACACCACCAGTTTTGTGCATCAGTTGGTAAGTGAAGCAAACAACAATGCAGTTGTGGGTCTAACAACAACCTGCAGAATTGAAAACGGCCTGAAAAAAGCCTTCTGTGCCTTCCTTAAATCTCTCGGAGAGCTGTTGATTCGTAAAAGTTCAAGAACGTTTGAGACAGAACAGTGTATTGTGGTCATTAGATGCTTTCAACTTATTGATTCAAAGTGTAATGAAAATCAGAACAAGTTGATTAATTAACCCACAACCTCATCTCCTCCACCTTCTTTGTATTCCATTCCCTTGAAAAGGATCATTCCACTGATGCTCAGAATGTAATTTTTTTCATCCAGTTTGAGCTTCCACAATGGTTTTAATTTGATAATGACTGAGGGATATTTTGGGGTTATCTTCTACAGCGAGATATTATACAAAACATCATTTCTATAGGCCTCCATAGGGCATTCAGCCAGACAGCAAAAGTGCTTCTAGAAACTCCAATATTGCACAATGTACAAACACCATCACCTCCAACTGTTGTGCTATTATTTCCATCTTCCTCAAGATAAGATGCAGTGTTGAATGCATGCAATCTTATTTGTTTTGGAAGTGATGTGTTTCTACATTGTGTCCACTTTTGTTCAGCCTTTGCACTGAGACATGGATAACTGATGTTACTGGGGTCAGTATTGGCTAAAGAAAGGTGAATAAGTTAAATATATGATCAAATTAAAAATATATTTATATTATTTTAAATATAAGCATATTTTATAAGATCATTTTTACACACTAAGCTCCTTTACACATCCATCTACCTCATACTTTAATCTTTTCTGCTCCTTTGCACATTTCTTTCATTGCAAATGCATGTTTATATTTATCTACATCTGCACATCACACTTGCCTTCACTTACTTATTTGTATTTTTTATCTTGCTCTATTTTTATATATTTCTTTATTTAAAATTTTATTTATTAACTCTTAATCTAACTTGGCATTTGTGTGTAGACAGCAAAGAAAGAATTTCATTTCACAGAGGAATGCTATTTTTCTGTACATAAGACAATAAACGCTTTGAATATTGAAATGTTGACGTGCATTGAAACGTGTACTTATTCTCAAAATAACCAGGGCCTCTAAACCTATATATATATATATATATAAATTAAACTATAAAACTGTTATTCATTTGTCCAGAAAACTAACAGAGCAGACCAACATTTCGTATTGTATTCAATGGGACCATATCTTTGCAGCATGTTAGTTTTGTAGCTAGTGTGTTAGCTTGTTTTTTGCTCCTTATCTTTGCTGCATTGAAAGACCCCACTGTATCACACCAAATCAAGTAATGGAGATTATAGGTTGTTACACCCCAGAACTTACATATTTTCACTTATTCATCTAATGATCGTTTGGCCAACCATTAATGCTGAAGTTATCGGTAGTGTTTCAGCCTGGACTGTATTTTGAATGAGACACAATCCAGGGCAGCCAATCAGAACAGAGACCAGTAACATATATTAGTCTTGAAGGTACAGAGGAAGGGAAGTGTTAAGTTGGAAACTGTAGATAAAGCCACATTTATCTTATAGTTATATTCTTCTAAAGAGAAGACGAAACAAACAAAAAAACAAGAAAAATGTATGACATGCACCTTTCAGTGATTGAAACTGTATATGTGTGCACATTTATGTCTTTTTGTGTACAGTGTTACATCATATTTTGCATGCCCAGGTCAGTGGCGTGAAGTGCCTTCTGTGGGTTGATGAGAATTGGTACCTGTGTTTGATTGGGGAGGCTGTCCCTGGTGCACTGTGTCTTTGTATGTGAAGTGTATTGCTTTTCATAAAGTCTGTAAAGCACCTTCACTCATAGGGATCAACCTTGGATCCTTTGCATTCAAAACAAGGCACTCACGGACCCCTTCATCCAACAGATGTGCTTTATTTTCAGTACCTACATTACCCCCAACAATAGACACTGTAAGCCAGACAACACAATCAACATGATTATCCTCAATACGTGATTCAAGTGTAGAGATCAAAAGAGGAGATCACTCGCTAAAGTGTGGGTAAGCTTCAGTAATGATCACTATCTCATTACCATTAATGCCTCTTCAGTTAAGGGTTAGCGTCTGGACAATTGTCACGAGGGAGTGCTTGTGTTATTTTCTGCTCATAGTACAAAGAGTTCACCAACACAGATTGAACAGTTTCCAGTGATTTCTCTCATAATGTATGTTTTTCATCCAGTTTGAGCTTTCACATTAGTTTTAACTTAACATAATAATGCTAGAAGGATTCTTTGTGAAAAGATAGCTTCTACAATGAGGTATTATACAAAACATCATTTCTATAGGCCTCCACAGGGCATTCAGCCAGACAGCAAAAGTGCTTCTAGAAACTCTAATATAGCACAATGTACCAACACCATCACCTCCAACTATTATTTCCATCTTTCTCAAGATGTGATGCTGTGCTGAATGCATGCAATCTTATTTGTTTCAGAAATATTGTGTTTCTACATTGTGTCCACTGTAGTTGAGTGGCTGATCTTCAGTCTTTGCACTGAGACATACAGGAACATGGATAACTACGGTTACTGTGGTCAGTATTGGCCAGATTTGAATGTGTTAAAGTATATGATTAGACCCATCATGAATGAAGCTGTTTAAGACCATGCAAAACAGAAAGCAGATGCAGTTCAATGCCTTGTGCAAGTTTTTGGGCCACATTTAACCATTTATTTCTGCGGAAAATGTTTGTTTTTTCCAAATTTTTACCTGTAGTATACATACACATACACTAGTCTTTTTATAAGCTTTACTATGTATGTGCACTTTATAGTTTACAATTACAACCTGTAGTACATCTTCTCCTCTTTATCTTTTTTTTGCAGTGTATTAAAGGGCTCATGTCTGCTGCCTATAAATATCTGAAAATGAGTGTCTTTATACTTTGATGTTGCAGTTGATTTAGTGTTTAGTGTCCTCTTCAAAACAAGTGCTTTAAACTCTATTGATGACATCCATGAGCCAGTGAGACCTACAGTTGGAGGTAGAAAAGTCCAGGACGTAAACAAGCGAAAAGACAAGAACGTGTCTGTGAATATCAGTCTCCCTGAGAAGGTGCCCGTTTGCAAGGAGACCTTGGTTAAAGTGTTTGGTGAGCGCAATTTTCGTTTCACAATATACCTCGTTTCTCCCTTGCGACAAAGACATTTCACCGTAAACTAGCATGCTAACGTGACGAGACTTCACTGCTAGTTGCCCAAAACTGGCTGTATGTGTACGTGTGTGTGAGAGAGAGAGAGAGAGAGAGCGTGTGTTTGTGTGTGTGTGGGAGAGAGAGTTTGTGTGTGTGTGTGAGAAAGAGTGTGTGTGTGTGTGTGTGTGTGTGTGTGTGTGTGTGTGTGTGTGTGTGTGTGAGAGAG
>JBBPCY010126751.1:0-17065 GCA_037974405.1 Brachyalestes nurse | reverse complement strand
TCAGTCTGTGTGGAATGAATGTATACATTATACAAGTTTCACTTCTTGAATGGAATTAGTGAAATAAATCAACTTTTCGAAGATATTCTAATTTTATGACCAGCACCTGTATAGGTGAGGCCTCCATAAAGTAACCTAGTTTGTAGAGCACATTCTACAGATGCTTGTTCTGAATGAGGTCTGGGAAATTTTGAGTAAACATCTTGAACTCCTTGTCATGTTCCACTAACTATTTCTGAACAATATTTGCAATGCAACAGGGCACATTATTCAGCTGAAAAGGCCACTGTCATTAGGGAAGACCAATGCCATGAAAGAGTGTATTTTGTATGCAATGATGTTTAGGTAAGTATACTGTGACTTGTACATACATTTCAGGATCCATAGTTCCTCGCAGAACATTGCCTCGAGGATGAAAATACTTCTGCTGGCTTGCCTTCTTCTGATCTTGGTGTCATCTCTTTCCCAGATAAGTGACACTCACACACAGTTGTTCAAACGATGTAAAACATTTTGTTCATTCAGACCAGGCTACCTTCTCCATATATATGGAGCCATGGGAAAGGTATGGGATTGGTGGAAGATAGTAGTGGTGGAAGATCAGTGAGCAGTAGTATGATTTCATGCCATGAAAGAGCACTAGAGTTGCAATGTTTTCTCTGAAGATGCTGATGGTGAAGTACAGGGAAAGTCAGAAGGAGCTCTTTGTGAACTTGGAGAAAGCATATGACAATGTGCCTAGGGAGGAGTTGTGGTATTGTATGAGGAATTCAGGCGTGAGAGTGGTACAGGATAGTTACAAGGGCAGTGTAACAGCAGTGAGCTCTGCAGTAGGAGTGACGGATGTGTTCAAGGTGGAGGTAGGTTTACACCAAGGATCAGCCCTGTCTTGTTAGCTATGGTGGTGGATAGTGTTGTGCCAGTTCACACTGAAAAAGAACTAGTTCAAAATACAGTTCATTCAAATAAAAATGAACTAGTCCGTGTTCATAGTTCATTTAAAAAAATTTTGAACCAAGTTCACAGCTCAAAAATGAACTAGTTTACGTTTTTTTTTGTTTGTTTTTTTTTTCACATTTTCAGTACATCGTCCTTTATTGATCCTCCTTCAATCTTCTCCTTCTGTCATACCACTGAACAATTACAGACATAGGTTATATTAAAAACCAATTTTGAGGTTGAGAATAGATACTTTAAGTATCATGTTATGGTGAAAGTGGAAAAAATCAGGTGCAGGTATATTGTATGCGGAATTTTTATTCAGAAAAGATTAACACAAAGATATATCTTTTAAAGTGCTCAGAAAAGAACATAACTAAAAATAAACTAACAGCCATTTTTAAACCTGATCAAACTAATGAAAATGTACAGCTCTAAAACTTAAATATCCAGTATTTAGCTGTACTAAGCATCAATATCCTCCTTTTATAAGCTTATTTCCCTTGCGTATTTCTGCCGAGGAGTCCGAACTTGCAGCACCAGCCATACTCTTGTGCTAGCCTGCTACTAAGAGCCGATTCTTTGTAGTGACTCAGAAGAGCCAAGTCTTTGTAGTGAATCAGAAGAGCCAACTCCCATCGAATGAGAGCCGCTCCCCAATTTTTAATCAACACATTCATATTTGCCAAGTTAGGCTAAAATATGAGGCTACAGATGATAATAAACTAAGAGCCGTTTGGGAGCCGAAAGAACCGGCTCCTCACTCTCGCGAGAGTGAACATCACTGACGGTTACGTTCATAATTTGTAAACCGACTCGTTCAGTTCAGTGTTCACCAAAAATAGGAACGTGTTCAATGAACGCCGTTCATTTAGCGTATTCATGCATAACACTGGTGGTGGACAGGTTGACAGATGAATTCAGACTGGAGTCTCCATGGACTATGATGTTTGCAGATGACATGTGATCTGTAGTGAAAGTATTGAGTAGGTTGAGGAGACCATTGGAGGGAGATATGCTCTGGATAGGAAAGAAATAAAGGTCAGAATGACTAAGTCAGAATACCTGTACGTGAATGAGAGGGAGGACAGTGGAATGGTGAGGATGCAACGATGGCAAAGGTGGATCCTTGGGGTCAACAGTCTAGAGTAACGGGTAGTGTGAAAGAGGTGAAGAAGAGAGAGCAATCAGGGTGGAATGGGTGGAGAAGACTTGCAAGCAAGAGTGAAAGGAAAGGTGTACAATACAGTAGTAAGGCCAGCTATATTGTATGGTTTGGAGACAGCGGCACTGATAAAAAGACAGGAAACAGAGCTGGAGAATTGTTTTGCAGAGTTAAAAAGATTGAGTGACGAGGATGGACACGATCAGGAATGAGTTTGAGTTGGAGGAAAAGTCAGAGACGAGATTGTTTTGGTTTGGACATGTGCTGAGGTGAGACTGTGTGTTAGGAGATAGATGCTGAGGGGAGACTGAGTATGTTGGGAGAAGGATGTTGAGGAGAGACTCTAGCTGTGTCCAAAAAAGTGCACTCGTTCACTATGAAGGGCATTATGTAGGGCACTCATTTTATTATCACCTGTCAAGGGGTGGAAAATATGAAAATATTAGGTAGCAAATGAAAAAGTTCTTGAAGCGGATGTATCGGTAGCAGGAAAAATAGATAAATAAAATGTAATGATCTGATCTGATAGTTGGAGGAGAGACTGATGGAGGTGCTGGTGAAGGACCTCGAAGTGAACTGGGGCTCCTGGTTGGACACAACATCATGTGGGAAGCTTTATAGTCAAACCATGTGCTGGACGAATAGCTCTCCAGTCTCCTTGCTGGATGGAAGCTTGGGGAGGCTCAGGAAAAGCGTCAGAATGGTAGTAAATCCCCATGAATCAGGAGCCCCATGACAAGGTCCAGTGGGACGCCGGACCATGGCCTGGCAGGGATGGAAAAGGTTTGCAAGAGTCCGTCGCCATGCAGTAGGGCTCCTTGTTTTGACTACAAATGGCACAGGCTTTGAAGAGAGCACTCTTTTTTTCCTGCCAGGCCAACAAAAACATCTTTTGCCCCCACTGCATGTCTCACAGTCTTACTAAACACTGCTTTTCAAAAACACTCACACATATTTCTCCTGTAACAAAGGCGCAACACCCAGAACAGGCCATTTCACTTTTACTAATTATTGAAATAGATCGTTTCTGGAATCACTGTATGTTTCTGTATATCTTTTTCGTGTCCATCAGTCAATATAAGTACCATAATAATCCCTAATGGTTTGACATCAAATTTACACAGCCATCCAATGACTGTATTTCTTGTAAGTGAGGCAGTGATACTAGTGTCTGATCTGGACTTTCCGGAGGCCTGTTATGCCTGTAGGTGTTTTCCCAAAGTCTAGTACCGTATTTTTCATCACACATACCAAGAAATAGTTCAGAACATCATGACTTTATAAAAGTAAAAGTTATATTTGGTTAAATATGTTTTATGTATTTAAACTATGCTCTTGTAATGCTGAAGATAAAGGAACGATAAAGGAAGTGAGATTATCTCACTGTTTTAGTTGTTGAAAGGGCAGCGATATTACATTCATACACAGTCTTTCACTCTTCATATGCGGGCCATAGAAAGACCATTACACACACACACACAAACACACACACAGACATAAGGTGTAGCCATACTGTTAAAACAGCTATAAGCCAGATGTCACTGTGGGAACTTTTCATTTTTCATTTCTTTTACATCAAAAACATCAGCGGCCATTACATTATGTTAAACACTCCATTATATACAAATGTTAAATATGAGGTGAAGAAAATCCAGGTGTTCACCTTTGGTTACTATGGTTACTATGATGGAAGAGTTTGTGTTTACCTTAAGTTAGAGGGCTGGAGACGCTGATGTGCGCTTCATGCTCTTGTACGCAGTGTTCTGAGGGGGATGGGTGAGTTTAGAGCGATTTCCGTGTTCCGTCAAACCACACAGACACCTCTCACCTCACTCTGTCTTTTCATACCTCCTATCATTTGTTCACTCTTCATTTCGGCAAGTGCTGGCCTCCACAGTTCTGATATTCTCTGGGCTGGAGTTTCAGAGAAAAGAGTCACTTCTGTTTCTCTTTCACGTCACTGTGTCAGAACACAGTCGATACTTAACCTAGTGCCTGCAGTGCAGCAAGATTTGATATCTGAAGTACATTACATAGCAGAACAGAAAAAAATGTCACAATGTCAAATTTTATGCAAAAGATCTATAGCAACACTGCAGGATCGTCCACAGTAGTAATATAAGAATACAATGGTAAAGTGTATAGTAACTGCACTATTTTACTAAACGAGACCTCACAATGTACTACAGTACTACATGAATGGATTATAGGGTATACAATATTATAGACTATGGAACAGCATTATTTATATCTTCTGTTTTCTTATGGTATTATTGTATTATTATTAAGTTCAATTGAATAAAAACAAAACAAAATGAAAACAAGTCTTGCAATGTGCACACCATGGAATTTTCTGTTTGTGCAAACATGAAACTGCGGTTTCCTCTCTGCTCTGCAGCGGGTTTCAGTCTTCGCTCATTTCCGGCAAGAGAAAAAAGAAGCAGGTTTTACATGCCAAAACAGAACAAGCCTTGTTACGAAACACATTTTAACACTTCTTATTTTAGTGTCATATTGACCAAGTCAAAAATACCATCTGGCCGGCAGGGGGACACATTCTATGTAGGATTTTGAGAGAGAGTGGAAAGCTAGTCTGATCAAGCCAAGATTTAGGTAATAAAATAAATCAGAAACGGTACATTTCTGATGAAACTTTTACCATTTTCATTCATCCACCTCGGAACACAGCGCATGGTGAGCAGTGTGTAGGGGCAGGACCTTGCTCAAGGGTACCTCAGTGGTGCCACTAGCAGTCCTGGGATTCAAACCCACAGCCTTCTGTTAACAGGGCCAACACCCCAACCACTTGGCCACCAGTTGTATCCTGCGACAACGTCCTGCTTGCCTTGACCCTCACAATATTACAGTATCAGTATTTTAACAGTAGAGGCTCTCGAAGGGAAGGGAAGCTTCAGGTTATCTTTACTGAGAAACTTTTGACTTGTTATGGTAAACAGCCTACAGTAAAAATGCAAATAAAATTGAACAACTAGCTAAAAGTAGCTGCATTCACTCTTAACTGTACAACAAAACCAACAGCCGCATGTACTTTAACATCTCTGACAGTAAATCAACTTACTGGAACTACGACTTCCCTAATGAATGCTCTGACTTCCCCCTTCATCAGCTGCAGTTACTTCTTTTCGTTTGTGTATTCAACAAAAGCAAATGAACACAATATTAATGTTGCAATCTCATGCTAAAAAAAACACCACACCGACCTTGTGTGAAACCTCTCCCACAACAGGAGTAAAAAAAACCCCGGGAAGGTGAAACTTTTCTCAACTTTTCTCAACAATAGTACAACAATAGAACTTGTCTTTTACAGCTGTTGTTGTGATCAGTAATGAATCAGTAGCTATAAGAGAACCGTGTCCACAAAGTTAGAAGCGTGGCATTGTCCAAAGTGTCTTGATCTGCTGAAGCATATTACAATTGCCCTTCACTGGGGTCTAGCCCAAAATCTGAAAAACAGGTGTGTCCCAATACTTTTGTCCATATAGTTACTAACTACTGCATACCAGTAAGTACCCATAAGAGTGCCGCTTTAGAGATACTCTGACCCAGTCGTCTAACCATCATAGTTTGGCCCATCAGTGTTTGTCATTGACTGACTGTTCACTTTGTGCCTAACTACTCGGCAGGTACCAAAGTAATGTTATTCACTTCACCTGTCAGTGGAGTGCGGAAACGGTGACAGTACACTAACCTACCACCGTTGCGTAGTACACATTTACATTTTGGACAACGTGTTGCAATATATCCTTGTTATATAATGCTATTTTCTGTGCCAACTATGTTTTTTTAATTCCAACAATCAAGTCTTTGATTAAATTATCATAGCATCCCTTAATTAAAACTTGAATTCAGTAATGCAGAAATTCAAACCCCCTTTTTTTCTGTAAAGGAAAGTGGAACTCATCCAGCCGGCAGGTGCGGCGCAGGTGCACAGGGATTCTAAGAGGGCACTACTGATCCACAGTTGAAAGAAACAGTGACCACAGTACAGCCACATAACTGACAGATAAAAATATCATCACTGCTTAGACATTCGGATTATGTTTCATAATCTAATAATGTGCGGAATGAAGCGCAGAGAAAAAGGGTGTATCTTTGTCACAATCAGTGACTGAGAAGGAGAGAGAGAGAGAATGAGGGATAGAGAGAGAGAGAGAGAGAGAGGGACAGTGTGAGAGAGAGAGACAGAAACAGAGAGAGAGAGACAGAGAGAGAGTGAGAGAGACAGAGAGAGAGTGAGAGAGGGAGACAGAGTGAGAGAGAGCGAGAGAGAGACAGAGAGAGGGAGAGAGAGACAGAGTGAGGGAGAGAGAGAGAGTGAGAGAGAGAGAGAGAGATGTCTTCAGTCTTCCATAACTTCTTGTGATTATTTGGCTTGTCCATGGGTTTTATTCTAGGTGAAAAGTGGGAACTCCATCCAAGTTTCTGCAAAATTAAGATGTAAACAAAGTCATCCCTAGTGTTTTAAATTCTCTGTTCTCAAGAAACTGTATGAAAGTGTTCATAGAGATTGAGAGAGGAACCAGACGTCCTAAGAAATTTAATGACCTCATAAAAAGTTATCACATGAAATTGTATTTGTTTTAGTGTTGTGATAAGATTTTGTCCGGAAGTATATATTTCAAAATCATTTAATTGAAAAAGAAGTGTATGCAAGGACTTCTGAGGCAAAATTCTTCATATTTAATCACCAATTAACATTAAAACTTTAAATCAATAACATTAAATCAAAACTTCAGGTGGTTTTACACGGTAAATAAAATGGCTAGATTAGGGTTGTACAGAAGACCCATGGTTCATATCTATTATATGTAAATAAATCAGTCAGTGTCAGTAAGCATCTCTACAATGAATCATTTCACAGTAAATGATTTGTTAACCATTGAAAAAACAATTCAAAAATTCAGAAAATGTCAGAAAAATCTTCTTAAATGTGTTGTTTTTGTCATGTACGACTTTTCAAACAAGACAATTGAACTTTAATTATTCCGAAAATGATTGTTTTATTACTGTTTCGTTTAAACATTGCTCCAAAAACAGGATATATATAAAAAAGTTAAATATATGAAATGAAGAGCTGAAGAAAAACTATAAATTCTAATAACTATTACCTTTTTTGCACATATATTCTGTGACCTTCTGCGCATATAACTGAAACTTTTTGCACATGTACACTGAACATAAATACAGTATACTCTTGCACATCCTTGGCGTCTTTGCAATGAACTCTACTACCTCAGTTTATATCTGCTGCTTTCTGTCTCAGTACATATCTACTGATTGACCTCCTTAATGTTTGTTGCACTTGTTTTTACTTTTTGTCTTCATGTTGTTTGCTGAGTGTGTTTGTTTTTTGTGCTGTCTGAGGCACCTGGGACTGTGACAAATGCCATTTCATTCATATACTGTCTAAGTGGATGGATGACCATAAAAGCCAACCTGAACTTTTTTTATTTTGGCAGAATATTTTTTCAGACTAAGAATATTCTTCTGAACTATTAAAAGGCATCATTTCATTCTAAGGGATAGAAAGAGAGAAGTTGGAAATGGTCATGTGAATTAGGATTGTTTATGGTACCAAATGCCATCAAATAAAAACAATTAAATATACAAAACGTAGAATATGCAAACATAAGAATGAAAAGAATTAATCTTTTTTTTTTTACCAGTGCTCAATACTTAAAAAAAAAAAAATGGTTAGTTGCTAGTTAACCTACCTGCTTCTAGGGTGGTGTAAATCATAGAATTAATAAAATACTTCAGAACATACATATGTTTTCATGAATAGTACCTGTTTCAGATATTGTTATTAAAAGAAAGGGTAAGAAAGAAATGTATAAAAAGCCTTCCTTGAAGAATAATGTTATCCCCACCCATTACCGTCCATGTGGAAAATGTTAAATATTATTCGCTTTGCATGAGTTTGTCTGAGAACAGTTGAGAAAAAAAAAAGTAATTTGACATAGCCTAGCATTCAGTTCAATGCAAATCAAGTCAGATTCTAATCTTTTGGGTGCATGGGACAAGTGGTATTGAATAAAATGGGAAATCCTAGTTATTAACTGAATGCAAATAAAAGTGTTCCACAAAAAAAGAATTCCAAAAACATATTTTTAAAAATCAAATTGGTCCTTTTACATGCTCATCCAAGTTATAACTACCACAAATACAGATCAGGTTCTGTACCATTTCACTATACTAAATGTGGCTGTTGAAAGGGCTGCTCTAGAGTAACCAAAAAAAGCACTTTTAAGAAGATTTTATTAAGACGCGTCCATGAATCCGGCCTCTCCTGAATTACAGCCCAAGAAGAGATGCTTTCTCAGCCTCACAAAACAGAACCACCTTTCTGAACGTCATGCTGGATCAATAACACATCTTTCTCATTGTCTTTTTTGGGATTCAGAGGAGCTGTGGTTGGATTCTGGGCCACCATTTCACCCTGTGGAGACAGAAATGTGGTTTATCCTGGTGAAAAAAGTCGAAAGGGCAAAGCACTCTGAAGTGTCCAGTGTGCTGATACCGTGTTCTCATGAGGAATGTGACGAGTCTTTGGTTCCAGATCCCACCACAGCAGTCCTGGGTGGATTGAAGCTCTTTTGGTAGGTCCTTTCATAACATCACAGACAGTCTCTGTTAGACCTTCATTAATGCTTAGAAGACACATAGATGGTTAATCTGGCAGTACTGCAATCGCTCTGTAATTTTACATGAACTATTTATATTATTTCATTAACTGTTGTGGATTCAGTGAATGGAGGAGGCTGCTCTTAATGCCATGACAAGTCTCTCAAAGCATTTCATGATGATAGAGGTTAGTAGGATGGGGTGGTAGTCTTTCAGACACTGAAGATTTTTTTGGCACTGGGACAATGGTGGTGGATTTAAAGCATGTTTGGATGATCATCTGGCTCAGTGATGTATTGAACATGTCTGGGGAGCCAGTTGATCAGCACATTCTCTGAGGATATGACAGGGAATGCTCTCTGTTCGAGCAGGTTTTGGTGAGTTGATCATATTTAAGCTTGGCAGACAGATGACCTTCTTGTTGGTGGGAGGTCATGAAACCCATGAAAAGCTGCTGGACCAGAAACCAAAACTCTCAAAAGTACAGTTTTGTCACTTCATTCCTAGGAGCCCAGTTAGCCACTGCCACCTGGTAGAGTAAATTAGGGTAAATAGTAGAAATACTGGTCAGTTTGATATTATAAAGTGAATAATTCCAGTCCTAAAATCTGATTGGCTTAGCTGTGGTTGAAGTACTCAATATATTTATATATTGTATATATATAAAATATGTTTATTATCGTTTCCTCTATCCACACAGTGAAACAAAAAAGTCTGAACCACTGGGATGGCGTGAACAGGCTGGCTCTTACCATGCCATTTATGGTTAAGGACAGCTGAACGCATTCACAGGTTGATTATTTTTAATTAAACCACAACAAACAGTGACAGACGTCTGAACCTTAGTAGCTGTAGTGCTGGCACAATCACACTAATAAACCTCAAGTAGAATACTAGTGTGAATGCTTCTGCAAAATGAACAATTTTACTGTTTGATTAGCATTGAATGTGTGTAATGGGTCTCACCTGTTAAACAGCTCACCACCACCCCCACTAGGACAGTGACACTGGTTGATAAAGCTCCAAAATAGAGGTAGGACATGGAGTAGAAATCCTGAAGACCATGCTGACTGCATATGTATAAAGACATCATACCGGCACAATACTCAGTTCAGTTCAGTCCAACTGGTATTGTCCTTATACCAGTACAGCATAATGAAAAGCATACACATAAAGATACTAAAGCACAAGATGGCCCTGTTGGTACTAGTATACTTTGCATTATGCAAGTGTATTCTTTTCTGTGTTTGTCCTACTAATATTTTCTTCTTTTTACTGGTCATATAAAGTTGATATAGTGAGGCTGTTTTCACACCCAGTTTGTTTGCTGAAGTCTGCACCAGAGTTTGGGTTTCTGTGACACCATTTCTTTATTCATTTGGTTCAACTGGTTCCACAGTGGACCAGATTACATGTGATTACACGTGGCATGTGATAACATACCATTCTCACAGAGAGTTGTGCTTCTTTTTGGTTAAGATTTAGTAGATAGTCCTAAAGTCACTGTAGTGATGTAGCACTCAAATAGCTATTTTTTCCACATTTTCAAGCAACAAATGCAAAATGAGGATGTGGGTTCATGCTATTCAGTGCACTCATTTAAACATCAGTTAAAAATGAATATACACATTAAGAATTTTAAAGATAGAACATTTTTGTATCAGAAACTACAGAAAACCTGATGTATTGCATTGCAGAATATGACCAATGCAGAAGTTATAAATGGCAATCAGTGGGGTCCAAGCAGCATGTGCAAAGTAGTCTTGTTGTGGATAAATAGCATCTATGTGCCATTTTGAAAGAGCCTACAAACTTTCTTGGTTTAAAGAATTTTGATTCACTGACACATTTATCAAACATTTGAAGACACGCCTGTGCCAACATCTTCATGGCATATGGGAGACGCCCTTATCCAGAGCGACTTACAGTCTTTGTGGTCGTTGGGTTCACAGGCAAGTGTTTCACTCTACAGCTTGTGAAGGTTAAAACTTCAAAATTGAAAATTCACTACCATGTTATTTTGACACACAGGTCTTGCGACCCAAGATATTGGCACAGGCAAGTATTGACTGCCGTTTTTGCCATTTTGTTGAGCAACCCATGCGGAACTTAAGTGTAAGCACACTAAATTTCTCATACCGCATTTTTTGAGGTATTGAAATGAATCAGCAGCATCCGCCAAAGGGAGAAATTTTGAACTTGTTTGGTGCTCACTCAAAGACAGATAAACTTTTCATACAACTATAGAACAAATTTGAATGATCTGCACAATGTAAGAGCCATAAGACAAAGTTGTTGACTTACTTCAATTAAACTTAGAAATGCTTATATTAATCTTCACTCTTACCTGTTCTGCTGAAGGTCTGATACTGCAGATAAACTCTCCATCAGTGTCGTGTTACTGTGTGTCATATTTGCTGAAAGGCAATGGTCTGCATTTGTGGGTAACACACCCATCCTTTGGGGGCTTGGAGGGTAGATAGAGCTTCCAATAGCGAGCCAGAGAGCTAGGCAGAAACCTCCGGCCACTCCAGCAAACACACCCTGAGGTATGGAGATGTGACATGAGTGAGTCTGAGACATTTCAGCCGGACAGAGTGACTTGGTATAGAGTGACTTGGACATGAATTCAGGAAAATTCATTGTTAGAAACAACAGAAAGAAAGCACCATGATAGAAATTATGAAAGAAACACAGCATACACACTGCATATAAAAACACTCATTCTGCTTTGAGTCCATAAAATATACACTATACAGTAAAGTATTGGGACACACCTGTTTTTCAGGGCTTGGGCTAGTCCCCTTACTTTCAGTGAAGGGTAATCTTAATGCTTCAGCAACTTTGTGGACACCGTTTGGGAAGAACCTTTTCTGTTCCAGCATGACTGCGGCCCAGTGCACAAAACAAGCTCCATAAAGACACGTCTGGTTGGATGAGTTCAGTGTGGATGAACTTAACTGGCTACACAAAGCCCTGATCTCAACCCCATCCAACACCTTGAAAGGGGAACGGAGATTGTAAACCAGGCCTTCTCCAACCTCAGTGTCTGACATCATAAATGCTCTACAGAATGAATGGACACAAATTCCCACAGAAACTCCAAAACCTTGTGGAAAGCCTTCCAAGAAGAGTGAAAGCTGTTACAGTTGCAAAAGGGAGGAACAACTTTATATTAAAGTCTGTGTATTTAAATGCAATGTCATTAAAGTCCCTGCTTGTGTAACGAACAGGTATCCCAATACTTTTGTCCATATAGTCAGGGGTTGACATGACTTTTTTTTTGCTGTAGTACTCTAAAGTACCTATATTAATGAATTGGTATGCACCCAAATTCAAAAATTTTCACCTTACCATGGGTGCTGGAACCATTATAACACCCGTCCCCCGCCCCCGCGTGGTCCCCCGGTTGCGCATGCGCAGATATATTTTCTTTTAACTACTTTTGAACAGTGCCAAGTGGTGCTGAACGTGCAAACTGACTTTTAATCTAAATTAAAATACAGGTCTAGTAATGAGGAAGGCACACTGGCAGAGCCACTCGGGGGGGAGTTTCCGAGTCCAGCCTGTACTTGTTTTGTGGCTGTCAAGTGAGAAAAAGCGTCTCGCTCATACGTGGAACGGAAAGGCCAGATCCTGACAGACCCACAGGGGCAGATCACGCCTCTCTGGACTGGAGAACGGGTCTAGTATCGGGGCGGGCAGTGAAGTAGAGGAGTCGGGTGGGGTGGGGCGGGGCAGGGCACGCAGTGACAGAAGCGCTGAGATCAGACCTGCTCTGACTGAATTTTGATTGATGCAGAAGCAAGGCTCTGCGGACCGCCCGAACCCTATCTTAAAACGTCATTATTATTTTTCTTTTTAAGGTTTTCCTTTCCTGAGTGGTGGTACCTAGAGATGCAGTATGAAGTCACTCAAATAAAGTACGCATTTGCGCAGTGAAGACTGAAAACTGGTGCGCATTTGTCGTACCACAAAGGCCAATTCTTGCTTGCGTACCACTTCAATGTCAATCCCTGCATATAGTGCATTTTTTTAAAACTCTAAGTTATTAGTGACTGATTATTGTGAAGTGTCTTACCGGCTTGTTAGTGGGTGGGATGAACATGCCCAGGATAAAAGCTCCCAGTAGTGGACCATTAACCACGCCCATGACTGTAAACGAACCCTGAAAATGAGAATACGATTAACAGCACTCTAATACAGATAGTAATGCAGTAACTTATACAGTATACATTAAGATGGGTGGATTTATAATGAAATAGTCATTGTGTTTAGTTTACTGTTAGAAGGTTATTGTGGTTTGAGTTTACTGTGAAGTGGTCATTATGGTTGTCTATGAGTTTACAGTAAAGTGATAATTGTAGTCCATTGGTTTATAATAATCATCTGTAGATTACTGTGAGGTGGTCATTGTGGTCTGTGCGTTTATTGTGAGGTGGTCACTGTGGTCTGTGCGTTTATTGTGAGGTGGTCATTGTGGTCTGTGCGTTTATTGTGAGGTGGTCATTGTGGTCGGTGTGTTTTTGTGAGGTGGTCATTGTGGTCTGTGTCTACTGTGAGGTGGTCATTGTGGTCGGTGGGTTTTTGTGAGGTGGTCATTGTGGTCTGTCTGTTTTTTGTGAAGTGGTCATTATGGTCTGTGTCTACTGTGAGGTGGTCATTGTGGTCGGTGGGTTTTAGTAAGGTGGTCTTTGTGGTCGGTGGGTTTTAGTGAGGTGGTCATTGAGGTCTGTGTGTTTATTGTGAAGTGATCATTGTGGTCTGTGTCTAATGTGAGGTGGTCATTGTGGTCGGTGGCTTTTTTGTCAGGTGGTCATTGTGGTTGTCTTAGAGTTTACTGTAAGATTATTTCTAGCCCACTGGTTTATCATAGCTGTCTGTAGGTTTGCTGTGAGGTGGTAATTGTTCTGAAGCTGTACCTGAAGCACTCCCCAGTCCAGTAGAGAGCAGAGAGCTGCTGTAGTAACACAGCTGGCCCCGTACATAAACGCTGTGTACCACACAAACAGTCAACAGCAACACAAGACAAGCATATCCATTCAGTGCAGCTTATTTCAAGAGTGTGCTTACTGCAGTAAAGGCCAGGACCCTGCACCTCTAAAACAGAGACCTTTATAAAAAAGACCATCTAGAAGACCAATTTACTACGGATGGGTCATGATTTGCATTTGAATAGTTGTTAAATTATTGAAAATTGAAGTTTGTATGACTAGGGTCTAGTCTAAAAAAGTTAAATTGCTCTTTCTCTCTCTCTGTCTGTCTCAGCCAACCTCTTTGTCTGTGTGTGTGTCTCTCTCTCTATCTGTCTGTCTGTCTGTCTGTCTGTCTGTCTGTCTCTCTCTCTTTGTCTCTCTTTCTCAGTCTCTCTCTCTTTCTCTCTGTCTCTCTCTCTCTCCTCTATTCCTTGTTGGTAGAAAAGGTGTGCCAGGTGATCTTCAGAGACTAATAAAGTAGTTCTCAGTTACTAATAAGTATTTTTGCTTGAAAGGCGATTCATCCCTATAATTTGAAGAGTCGTGCCTACTCAGTGCTTTGGAGAGTATGATCTGTTTCCGCTGTGAGGAGCCAGTCAGACACGGTTTCAGGAGGTCCTCCATAGTGACCGCTGCCATGGCATTAATGCTGGTGGAGACTGTGCTGGTATAACATAGACAATCCAGTGTACTCACATAATCAAGCATGTCAAGCTTAAAAAAGTATTATTATTATTATTACTATTGTTATTTGCAAGCACCAAGATAGCACCAAGGTACCCACGATCACTGTACAAAGAAATCTGAGCAGAGCAACTCATTAAGACATATTTGAAACAAGCTCCGTTTAGTTAAGAACTTTCAGTGATTTTTGTGATGGTTTGCTTCTCTGGGAAGTTATTGTAAATTACTGTGGAAAGTTAGGAAAGAACACCACCCCCCCAGAATTTCTAGCAAAAAACATCTAAACACAGTGATTTAAGAAAACGTCATGCCGTTGTAAATTGCGTTGTAAATTACTTTCAATTTTTATACATTTCAACAGGTTCACAGTGTGCAAAAAACTACACACTGCACACTTCATACTGGATTAAATCACTCCACAATTAGAAATGTAAAATTGTAAAACCTACACACATTGTAGATATATACTGTATTTAAATTTCTTCTAAATTGCTTCTTACTTGTATTACAGAAACAACCCAGCTCAAACTAATCCAGCCCCAAAATGGTTTAACACAGGCTTAATAATTTCTATCACTTTAAACTGCATCTAGAAACATATTCACTGAGATCATTAAAGTTCTAGACAGGCACTTGGTAAGAACCATTTCCTTGCCGCTTATTTAGTGCACAGAGAACGTTTTTTATAATTTACCTCAAAGTTCCACTATAAGCACAGGCCAAGAAAAGACCAGGAACACCAGGAAGGTCCCGAAAAATATCCAGCACCATGTACGGCATGTACTGAAACAACCAATACATGGTTAAATCAGAGTTATGTTGATTTCTTTTACATGCATTTCGTAAACACACATAGTTTAGCAAAGGTGCTTGAAACACTTGCAAGGTTTGGGTGCTGATATCACCTCAAGGGAAAACAATGACTTCTGGCTTCTGGGTTTATTCCCAAGGCACTTGAGCTTTTCTTTTATATTTAATGTATTAAGTTATTGCAGACTGACAAAGGAAATGTCCTCAATTGTGTTAAAAATATTTAGAAAATCTAGTAGTCCTGATAGCTACTAGCAAAAAGCTAGGAGTTCAGACAGCTGACCTGATCTGGAGCAGAGATCTTGTTGGATTTCAGAGGGTCACAGTGTGAGTAAAGTGCAAACATCACAACACCGCAAGTGGCAGCACTGCTCACAATCAAACACAGTCCAACCTGATTCACAAACAAAGCCCTGAAACACAAACACAGTACATAGACAGAGGTAATCTGAGGATAATCTGAGGTAATCTAAAAGACATGTAATCTAATTTGAAGGTTACTGCTTGAATGCTTATTTGTTCCAAGGAGAAATATAAATATTGGAGTTGATGCTCACGGAGCACCTTGTTGACTAACTTGTTATTGCTTATTCATTTCTTCTGACCTATATTAAAAAAAAAAACCTTTGGGCACTCACACTCTTAACTCCATGCCTTCCTTACTTTTGCTTTAATCTCTGACTTTTATTTGACAGGAGTTGTTTAGGTGTGTAACTTAGCTGCCAGTAACTTGGTTAAATAGCAGATTTGATTTAAGTACAGGGGGTTCTTGAGTTACGCCACAGTTCCGTTCCTTCGACAGTGACGTAACCCGAATTTTGGTGTAAGTCAAAACTCCCTCACTCATGCGCTGTGTTACTATGTATTCTTCCACCACGCACAACCAAACTAATTCACTCACATAGTCCGTAAGTATGAGGCTAACGGTGTAAACTGAGAAGGAGTGGGAGTGGGATTGAGCGTTGTAAACGTGAAACGTTGCATGTTGAGGCTGTTGTAACTCGAGGACCTCCTGTATAGCATTTCAGGTTGAAGAACAGATGTGAACTACTTGAGCACTGATGTACGTCACTCTGGATAAATGCTTCTGCTAATGCCGTCAATGTAAAAGCAAATATTTTTCAAAGCATCAGTTTTAAATAACTGTCTAGCTAACGTAAGCTACCATTTCCTGTAGAAATAGAAATTGTGTATATATGTGTGTGTGTGTGCAAGGATGTGCAAAGTGTATCAAAATGTATTTTAAAATAATATGCCAAATTGTAATTACTATCAAAATTGTTGTTCTTGCTGTATCAAAATAAGTTTGCTTGCTGTTTAATGACATTGTGGCACAATGGCATTAATGGCAATCATACTGTTACAGTGATGATGAGAGAGGATGTTGTTACAATGATGATGAGAGAGAATGTTACAGTAATAATGAGAGGTGACTTGTTGCAGTAATAACGAGAGAGGATGTTGTTACAATGATAATGAGAGATAATGTTACAGTGATGATGAGAGGTGACTTTTTACAGTGATGATGAGAGAGGATGTTGTTGCAGTGATAGTGAGAGAGGGGATGTTGTTACAGTGGTGATGAGAGAGAGGATGTTGTTACAGTGGTGATGAGAGAGGATGTCGTTACAGTGGTGATGAAAGAGGATGTTGTTACAGTGATGATGAGAGGTGACTTGTTACAGTGATGATGAGAGAGGATGTTGTTACAGTGATAATGAGAGAGGATGTTGTTACAGTGATGATGAGAGAGGATGTTGTTACAGTGATGATGAGAGAGGATGTTATTACTGTGATGATGAGAGAAGATGTTACAGTGATGATGCGAGGAGATGTTGTTACAGTG